>OMKR01046054.1:15534-27708 GCA_900302355.1 Cyttopsis rosea | reverse complement strand
GCATGTTTGTCACACAATAAATGTTTAATCAAACAAATTTAAAGGTTTGGATTTTTTTTCTCCTTTAATAATAAAAACCTTCATTTAAAAACTGCATTTTGTGTTTACTTGTATTGTCTTTGACTAATATTTAAATTTGTTTGATGATCTGAAACATTTAAGTGTGACAAACATGCAAAGAAATCAGGAAGGGGTCAAACACTTTTTCACACCACTGTATGTAACCTCAACAATCTCTGCAGCAAAAGCCCTTTGCAATCGTTTTGTATCATGTTTGTGTATATCTTCTATTTATCATGACAGGTTTTGTCTGGAAAGGCAACTATGGTAGTATACTTATTTAAAATGAATCTAGTCTTAATCTGAATACAGGGTGAACTGTACACAAGATTGTGTCCAAATGAGCTTGGCTTTTTTTCTTTTTTCTTTATTTCTTTTTTGCTAATTTCTGTCATAGCTGATCTGTGTTCATTGTATTAGAAGCTCTTGTCCCTGAACAATAGCATCTAATACCCACATTAGCTAACTTTATCGGTCCCTCAGACTCATTTCTCATTTTATGCCGTTTCAGATCTGATAACAGCGGTGTCATACTATATTTTGATTTTCTGTATTATTTGGGGTGATCCAAAGAGATTAGATTCCTGGGTTGAGGCTTAGGCCTTAGTTTTCAACCTCCCAGAGCAATATCCAAGTAATATTAGAACGGCATTATAACTTTTACCATCTCACCTTGTTTTGTTTTGTTTAGTAAATTGGATTGTAGCTCTTTAACAAGTATTATGCTGTGCTGTTCAAGGCTGTATCTTGACAAAGCTGTCAGCTTTTCCATACTGGCCCATTCCATGTTAAGGCTTTTTGATTTCATTCCAGGATAAATAGATGAGATACATTCACAGAAATGGCAGTAATGATCTTGTTTTTCAGGGAGTTAAAGGATTACCTAATGGTAATACTGAAAACATCTGTCTAAGCGTCATCCCGCCCTCACAGCCGTGTGTCTGTGTTTGCGCTGCTCACTGCTGCAGTATTCAGTCAATACAGAGTATTATTTTCTGCAGATTAATTGTGCAGAAGACATGATTCCCCTTTCCTTGCATCAATATAACAACGAGAAATGGAGAGTATTTAAGTTATAGATTGATGGAAGTAAAAGAAGGGAGAGAAGAAGTGGAGAACATTTAATCCCCCATCTGTGTTGCAATTGCAGTTTTGCCAAATTTCTTTTTGGGTGGGACTGTTTTGTCAGGGTATTTTCTGTGTTACATGTGCATAAAGCAGATTATAGATATCAGATTTGTTAATATTACAAGCCCGACAGCCCATGGCTCATCTGTCTTAAGTGCTCAGCCTCATTCTCTCTCTTGCTCTCTTTAGCTCCCCCTTTATACCTCTTTCTTGTTGGTTTTTCCTGTCTTTCAACAGACTACTCCCAATACTCTTTTGTTACCCTCTTCTGCCTGACAGACATTTTGTCTTTATTTTGCCTGCCTTTTTCTCTCTCTATACTTATTATTTTTTTCTCTGTTCCATTTATGCGATTCTTTTAAAGACAGGATAATGAGGGTTCATCTGAGCTGAGCCGCCCTGCTACCTAGGGAGCTCTCCTTTGCTGCCTAAATATTTTCTCTTTTCCACAACAGCCATGTGCTGCTCTGGAGGAGACCCGTCAACACAAATGGATTGGGCAACTTTTTATGTCATTACATATAAAAAATGAGCGAAAAACAATGTTTTACACAAAAAAAACTTATTAAGCGTATTCTGTGTGTGTGTGCATGGCACGCTAGTATGCATGTCTGCATCTAAGCACAGGTTCTGTCTTTACATAGTGTAGAGTTTTGGGGGTTTAAATTTACAGATAAATGCAATGACCGTAAAGGATTCT
This sequence comes from Cyttopsis rosea, assembly GCA_900302355.1. NCBI lineage: Eukaryota > Metazoa > Chordata > Actinopteri > Zeiformes > Parazenidae > Cyttopsis > Cyttopsis rosea. The sequence continues at coordinate 25,820 of OMKR01046054.1, read as the reverse complement.
ACCCACAACAATTTGCATAATTAAATATTCATTTGGGATAATGGAAGTCTCTAGTATACACAACTCAAGATCACCAAACACCATCTTAATGAGGAGTAGCTTCTCTCTTTACTTAGAACAGAACCGCATTTCAACAAGGAGTCAGTTATCACGAATGACATTGATTCATCAGTTACGTAACCTCACAATCAATGTCACGATACACAAACAAAAGCTTGTGGTAAGGTGACGGTGGCGTTGCACTCTCCATCATCATGCTGTTCTGTCTGTCACCACTCCTATTCAGGTGTTTCTCGCTCTCTTTTTTTAATTTTTTTATTAAAAATTATTATTATTTTTTAGGCACACCACTATAACACACTTTTAACCTTTCAAATAAACCCAGAGGATGAAAGCTGCCTTGGTTTTCACTAGAGCAAGGACAGATGTTTATTGGAACTTGACTTGTCAGATCGTACACAAAACATAAGGAGGAGGCTCCAAGGCACTCTACTCTCACAGGAAAGTTAAAACGGCTTTCAAACTTTATGGGATGCGATAGTCATTAAAATTTAGGCCTTTTAACCTTTTTAGTAGGCCTGGAACAAGCAGAGAGTACTTACATCCTGTTACCTCAGGAGGGGTTTGAGAGTTTTTTCAGTTTCTGGTTAGATTACTGTAGATTACTTAGATTACCTGTCTTTATGAAAAATGGGAGCAAATCCTAAACAACTGCTCTCTGGACATTGAGTTACTCATTATTGGAAAAAAAGATTTATGGGAGAAGAAATCTGACCAATTTCAACTGACCTCTTAGCAATTCTCAAGGTATTTTCCATTGTCCCATGAGCAAGCAGTCCAGTGGGTTGAATGAATCGACAGCCGATCAGAGTGAATATATATATATATTTTTTTTATTTTTAGACAAACCTTAAACCAATCCCCCTCTTGGAGCCAAACAAAGAGGAAGAAAACCCTGCAGAACCTATGCAGAAAGAGGGCCTGGAAATCTGACAGATTAACCAAATCCCAGTCGTGAATCTAGTAGTATTTCTGTAAGAAAGGATTGTTGCATGCCCAAGAAATTTAATTGAATGTGTTCAAACTTACATTTATTTTTATTTTTGTTTTATTTATTTACTTACGAGGGACAGTGCACATTAATCAATATTTTCAGTTTCCATATCAATGTAAATGTGCCAAAGTTCGCTAATGAGCTAATTTTCCTCCGGGCACCCTAACATACATGTCTTTTGATGGTGGGAGGAAACCCATGCAAACACGGGGAGAACATGCACACAGAAAGGACCTAGGATGGCCGAGATTCAAACCCATGACCTTCTTGCTGTTTTAGGAATTTAGAACATCTCAATACCCCTGCTTGCAAACAATGAAAATTGTGGCAATCATATTACCACATTCAAATTAATTCTGTCTAGTCGAGTTCTATTTCTAAAAATGATCACAGGCTCCAAGGATTAGATCACACCCTTCATTTATGTTCTCCAAAAGTTCTCCAAACATTCTACTGACCCCTCCATCTGGGATCAAGTCTTTGAGCGATCCACCTTCAAAATAAGATTTTGACAGCTTTTTACATGACACTGTTAACAGGGGGATTATTGGGTGGATATTCGCAGGTAGTGGGCGTCCTGTCCTCAATGACTATGGTATAGGAAATTATCTGCTCCAATAAGGGCCTCCAACTGAAACATGTTAATGTATCTGCAGTTTAGTGTTAGTTACACTACACACAATAATATTTAAGCAAAAGTGCTATTTAAACACAGTCTGTTGTTAGTAGTAGTAGTTGTATTGTTAGTTTATTATTATTATTAGTAATATTATTATTATTATTTATAATTATAATCTTATCATTTTATGATAGTTGGTTGGTAAACACTAGTTGTCATAGTTTTTGGATGTAAGCGTATCACATATGAACAGTTAAGCTGCTTGTCCACAGCGTGCAGGCTCTTTGATGGCCGGCCTGTTGGTGCTCTCTCTCACAGGGCCACTCTGTTGTCTCTGCTATTATAAGACCTGAGACGGAACCTGACTGACGATGGCTAAAGCATTATGCCTGCTAAACCTACTGTACAGAACTCATGTTGGACTGCCAGGACACACATTAGATCAAATGTAATTGTTTTTTTTTTTCAGACAGACAGCAATAGCTCTAGTCCCTCTAATGGCTCTGTAACTCCCTGTTAATGTATTCCACAGGCAAAGTCAGGATATATCTCTCATTAAACATTAACTTTTCCATTTGACAGTTAATGTTTAATTTATTGAATATATAGAAAATTAATACATTCCTATCAAAGTAATGCAGCTTAGGAGTACTTTTTTATTATTAGTCCTCATCTGGCTTGGAGTTGCTTCCATTTTCCCTCCCTATTTGCAGTGTGTACATTGTGTAAAGCCACAGTGGCCTGCAAACACAACGGTTCCCATAATTCCACCTCCTTTTTTTCAGGTAATTAGTGAGGTAGTTTTTACAACTCAAGTAAAATATAATATTAATGCACTGCAATGATTATGATGGCTATTTTCATGCGCTATGCAGGACCCATGCAATGGCGTAGCAAAATTATCTGTCAGCCTGTGGTCGATAGCTTGTGCAAGATATTAGTAAAATGGTGGCTCTGAATGGTTTAAACTCCTTCGTCTACCCCTGAAGTTTTCAAGGGGAAATGCCAGCCGAATGTCAAAGAGGAGGAAATTTGTTACCCCATGAGCATTCAACAATAAGGTGAAGTTTTTCATGCAGCCAGTTGGCTAAAGAAGGTCATTGCACAAATCGTGAGTGCTGTTCCATGATGACTCCCTCGTTTGCCTTTTCCTCTTAGCTTTTTCTTTCTAGATATTTCACTAGTTGATGCTGGTGTGGTATTTTTATAGGTTCTATCCAGGTTGCATTAAACTTTTTATTACTATTTATTCATCAGATCTGCTCTATCTGTCTGCTTTGTTTTACTGGGCTCAGGTGGCCTGGGCTGTCCTTCACCTGAGAGCAGCCATTTGAAGAGAATGAACAGGAAGATTTGAGGTGTGGGAGGCAGGGTGGTAGTGGGAAAAGAAGCGAGAGAGAGAGACACAAAGAGGTAGAGAGAGAAAGAAACAGACAGAGGGACAACAACACACGTCCCTGCCTGGAGGGACAGCAAATGAGAAGGTTGGATGATGTGTAGACACAAAGGAGTGAACATACAAACAAACGTATCTGAACACATCCTTGGTGAACATTTTACGGTACGATAAGTAATGTTTTCTGTTTTATTTCTTTAAGTTGTGTCGTGCCTGTGCTCTGTCAGATAACAATAGACTGTACAAGATTGAATTACTATTTAGTTGACAGGGTATTTGACTGGGGTCAACCAGATGACATTGGACTCAAAGCTGGTTTTGGCAACTGTTGGTCTTGAAATTAAATGTTTTTAGTAAGACACTTAATCCAGAGTTTTTCCATGGGTGCTCTATTGTAGTGGACTGCTCTGACCTCCCTGTTGGGCAACCAGCTAAAATGGAATTTCCCTTTGGATGGTGATTAAGTATCACCTCATTATGGGAGGCAGAGAAATTAAACTTAAAAGAGAAATTACTTTGCTCATCATATTTTTTTTCAGCATAAATCCATCAATCCGCCGTATGTGAAACAGAACAGGATTCATATGAGAGCCTCTGTGAGTACTTAGACAATCCACCCGTCACTGGCTAATTGAACAAATGAAAGCAGGCCCTTAGTCAAAGAGCAGTCTATTAATTTTCATCAACATGGAGGAGGCGTTGGTGACAGAATGGCTTTGTGCGAGTCTGCTGATGTACTGATTCTGAGACAGCTGAGAAGTTTCTCATCCTACGTGTCGGCTGCGTTGATCCCTCGCCTGAACGCCAACAGGGCCCTCTCCCGTTCTGCAGTCTGATGAAATTCCTGTCAAAGTTAGACAGGGGTTTCATCTCCAGAGGACAACAGGAGAAATTTACTTCCCTGCTCAACATGCCACGCTGGGACAATAACGGAAAGGGCCTAACCATTTGACATCAATAACCTACTCGCTGATAATACACGATACAATCGCTGGCTGTTAATCCGTTAGTAAGCAATCGTGTGTGTGTGTGTGTGTGTGTGTGTGTCGGGTTGATTTGTTTCTGTGCATGTGCACATGATTGCGTGTGTTCTCCTGCGTCCCTGCATAGCAGCTTGTGTGTACATTCCAATCTTCTTGTGGATTTGTGTTTACATATCAGCACAGAGGTTGTTATGACAAACGGTAAAATCAGTAAGCAGTGTATCACACATATCAAGCTACATGCTAAAGGTCTAATTAACAAGGGTTGTTATTGAGTTCTAAGCTTCCCTGGCATCTTAATTACATCTTAATGACATTTCAGCTGGAACGGTTGAGCCAAAAAGCCTGGGACATACCACAGCTCATACTGAGAGGAGAGAAAGAAAGAAAGCAGAAAAGGATCAAAAAGAGAGATGGAAAGAGTGAAGGAACAGAGGCTGTGCTGTATGCGTTTACAGCTTGTACCTTCAGTGAAACACAGTCTGGACTGTATCAGGAGAGTCAGGCTTTTGTTAACAACGACGGCCTGAAATACATATTCTCTTTCTCTCTTGAGCTCTCCTTCTCCTCCCTTCTCTTCTCTCCTCCCCCTCCTTCCAATCTCTCCTTCTCTTTCCTAGCAGGATATGGGATTCCGCTTTCCCCAGTAATTACTCTGCCTTACTCCTGAGTAGCATTACATCTCATATGAGCCTCCTAATCTGATTCCTAACATTTATTATCGTGCTATTTCAGTATACATACTCAGTGGAAAATGGCGTGCACTGAGTGATAATGACATTCCTTGCAGATGGATGGTTGATTAGATACAATCATCTTCAGCAGTGTCTTACTTTGCCTGATAAACTTTGTTGTATATGGTTGATTTAAAGGAATAACTCAACATTTTGTTTTGCATTTCACACCATTGTAGTTACACTGTCAGTATTCTGCCACAAAAGAACAATTACGTAGAGTGAGACTGAAGCGTGAATTGGTTCCCAAGTCTCCAGATCTCAAACAATCCCAGGGATAACATGTTTATGACTAAGCTATTATTGCTTTCCCTCTCTCTGTGGCGCACGCTTGTGCACGGTCTCACACACAAACGCACGCACGGGCACATGCGCACAGACACGTGCACGCCCACACAAATCGAAAACTTGTCGAGATAACGGATTAACAAATCAAATCTTCCACGGCAAATATTTATTCATCAGATGATTTGCTCTATCTGTCTGCTTTGTTTTACTGGGCTCAGGTGGCCTGGGCCGTCCTTCACATGAGAGCAGCCATTTGAAGAGAATGAACAGGGAGATTTGAGGGGTGGGAGGCAGGATGGTAGTGAGAAAAGAAGCAGGAGAGAGAAAGAGAGAGAGAGATGGAGGTAGAGAGAGAAAGAAACTGAGACCGAGAGACAACAAATGAGAAGTTGGATGATGTGTAGACACAAAGGAGTTAAGTTTGGATACAAATGGCATCAGAACACCTCCTTGGTGAACAGTTAACGGTAAGGTAAGTAATGTTTTATTCACTTGTTGCACAAATTGATCATGATATAGCGACGGGGAGCCTCCGGAGAAGGAAGGAACTTTCTCCATCCTGTCCCTGTCCGCATGTCTCCGCGCCGGCAAGAAGGGTCCACAGCTCCGCTGCCCGCATGTTCTCACCTGAGGCTACCGGGTCTATTCAATTAAATAATTTTGAATATATTTTATAATTAAAAATATGGTTATTATATCATTGTGATCATTTTCAACCCGTCTTTCTGGCCGACGCTGTTGTGTACATCACGCGCCATGATCACACCCCTGTGATTCCGGAAAGCCGGCATGGCGGCAATATGCCGTCTTTGCTTGGTTCAGTGTAAAAAAGCAAAGCCGCAATATAGACGGGCCGTCTTTGCGGCATTATTGCGGGATATCTGTGTAAAAGGGGCTAATGCCAGTCAGTCCACCCTTGCCTCAATGGCTGAGATGTCAAGCTCTCCAAACAGGCAGTCTGCACTGGACTCTGTTTCGGAGAAAATGCCCCTTACCCTCAAATCTGTCAATCTCAGTTAAATCCCCCATGAACTAGGCCGCTTATATCCCAGAACAGGTTTCATTTAAGTTTACACAAGCATGGACGAACATTCAGCTACCAAACGACCGGCATTGCAAACCATTCTGCTACGAAGGCTAAAAAGTCACATAGAGGAGCAGCACCACGTTGGGCAATGTTGGCGTAGTTTCTATGACTTCCTTTAGCGGTCACTATTTGTCACTACTTCCAGTGCTACCGATTGCGCCTTTAAAGGGCAAGTGCAATATGTGACTCAGACAGAGGAACAAATAATACATTGGGATGAGAGGAATCAGGGATGCAGCCGTCTGGGTATACCTTTTCCCTCTTGTCCTTCACCGCCCCTTTCTATCTCTCTCTGTTATCTACCCATTCCGCAAAGCCTTAATCTGTCAGAATACTGCCACTACTGCATGGCAACAACCACCACTTTTATCTGACCTCTCGTCTCTACATCTCTCCTTCTTAGGAATATGCCTGTATTTTATTTGTTCATGCCATTATTCTAAGCAGTCATTCCCTTTGCTTCCTTCATGGGTTTACTTAGCCGCATAGAACAGTTGACGAGAGTGCTCTATTTTCTGTAGCGGGGTCAGTATTTCATTGTAAGAGATCTAGGTTCACAGACGCTTGCGTCGTTTTTTTTTTTTTTAGTTTTCCCATTTAAGAAGGCCATTGGCTCATTTTATCTCAGCCTCATCTCAAAGTGGAACATTAGTCCCCCACTGTCTCTGCCTACTTGGGGCATTGAGTGTCTATCTTAAATAGTATATTCTAATGCTCCCAATACATAGTTCATCTGTTCGTAAGGCTGTCTCTCCTGTTCCCAGCCAGATGGTCTTTAAATCCCAGCCAGAGATAGACTGTCCAGAACCCCTACTTGATAATCTGTTTATGTCTACAACTCTCAGCACTCCTCTTTCACTTATAGACCCATGGTTGTCATACCTCCTTTCCCAGATGGACTCCAGAGCCGTTCAGCAGGGCTCGAACGCCCGGCCAACTTGTCCTATTGATGTGTTGCACCGGGGCCATTAAACATCAGTCATGAAGAACAATAGAGTAGGGCCATGTCACCGTGATACCCTCCAAGTCAGCCATTGACTGAGGACCCGTTAGACACTGTACAATGTGAGGGGAGATGCTGCGGATTGATTGTATTCTACTCTATCATAATCACAGCCTGCATGCTGCCGTGTATTGATTGCCACGGTAATGGTAATGATCAAGTGAGCTGTGTGTGTGTGTGTGTGCGTGTGTGTGTGGACTGTGACTGCACTGATTAGCGTCCCTGTGTGTGCGACCACCCAGGTTCACAGAGGCAGACACCATTGTGATGGGGGACGTGACGTATGGCGCCTGCTGTGTGGACGACTTCACCGCTCGAGCCCTGGGAGCCGACTTCATGGTGCACTATGGCCATAGCTGTCTCAGTGAGTCTCGCTCTCTCTCTCTCACCCCTTGTCCATTTATGTCTTCCTTTGTTTCCCTCTATTACTCTACCTCCCTCTCCCTTGCTGTTTTGCTGGATAATTTATTTAGCTTTTTTTTTGCACACACGTTTGCATGCTCCCACACATACACTCTTGAATAACAATTGTTTTACTTGGAGAAAATGTGATGCAGGCAAAGCCCAAAGACTACCAAACCCCTGAATGTGGGCCTCATAGAAGGGAAATCTAAACACAGAAATAGACAGAGCTAGTTAGTGGTGTGTGCACCTCACTCTACTACAGGAGGCTGATCAGACCTTTGGAGCCAGGGCAGAACATTTGTTCAGCCGATCAATGAGGAACATGCATTAGCGCTGGCCTTTGAAAACCTGTGAGCCGTTCTTGAGGACAGTTCACCTTCGCCCCTGCTGTCTGTCTGGTGCTGAACATGGAAGAAAATGCTAAATCAATAGTTCTGATATATCTCAACCAAAACAACCCCAGCTCTCCCAAATACCAGAAATGACCAACAGAATATTAATATCTTCGACGGCTCACTGTGCATCTGTGCGTTTCTTCGAGTGTCCGTGCATTTCAATGTGTTGGATATTCGTGCAATGTGTGTGAGCAATGTCCATGTGTGGGTAAGTGCATGAGTTTTTGTCAACTAACAAACACTGTGCAAATTTGTTCACACACTGGTGAGAGCCTGCTAAAAGCTAAGGCTTGTACAAAGAGATCAATACCTGTCTTGAGATTCGAATTTACCTGGCTGAAATTGGTTCATGGCAGTGTCTGAATTCCCCTCCTTCACTTCAGGAAACAGGAATTGACCTGTTCACTTAAGTCTAAACGAGCGAGAGATATTCCAAGATATTATATCAGCAATGCCAAAGAGGAGGCTTGCATAGCGGGCATGTCCTGTTTTCAACTAAGTTCAGTTTCTGTTTTATTTATTTCCTCGAGTTGAGTTTGTTTGTAGAGGTTTTTAATACAGTACAACATGGTGGAAGCATCAAACATTACATACCGTGTACAAATTAGATGGAAATATACAAATTGTAAAATGCTTGGGAGCCTGTCTGGTTTATCTGGGATTGAAGCAGGACTTGCCTATTAAACACCTAAGGCATACAAGTCTGGCTGACACCAATTATTTCATGACAGGGTTCAACAATATAGTATAAAGCTGTTTTGTTTGACATTTAAAAGTAAAAACCTTCACTGAATGAAAATCAGAGCTCCGATTCAATAAACAATTTGTTATAACACTGTCATCAGGGTCTTGCAATACAAGCATTATGGGTTCTTCTTGTTAAGCACTTCTGTATTTTTGCCAATAAAAGTTTATTTGTTGTTTTTGTCAAGATTATCCACATGGCGTAGTGCTTGCATTGAACTTGTATCATAGTCTCAAATGGAGCTAACAATAACCAAATAATCAGAAAACTTCTATTTGCAAACTGCGTGAGACAGTCATAAACTTAGAAATAATTGGGAGTGGCATGGTCACCATGTGGTCACACGATTGAGGACACGGCCGGTAGTAATCACTCTTTCCTCTTATCCTTTTATTCCACTTTTTCTCTCTCTCTGTGATCAGTTTTATAAAAAGGAATATGGAGAAAGGTGGTGTAGACACACTAAATGGAGATTAGGCGACTTTGACTTATGTCAGCCCTCAATGGACCATATGATACAGGGTTGTAGTGAGCTGTGGTTGTACTTGAAGCAAGCAGTAGTAAATCGAATGCAAAATGAAGTGAATCCTAAAATAGTCATGAATTATTTACCACAATCAATACTGCAAAAAATATTGAAATTATTTTATTTGCCATTTCAAGCTGTCCAAACAGTGAATTTATGTAGCGTACTTGAGTTTGTCCCATAATGGCTTCCTGATTGTGTGTGTGATGTTATGTTTTGTCCCACTATCAACAGTGGAACCTGATTAGCTTATAAAAAGACGTCTACTTTGATACAAAATGGAGAAAGACCCGTGTAAAGGCACATTCAAGTACTTTGTCTACCTGAGTATCATTGCTAACACAGCCTGACATTCTGACTGTTTTCGGGGTGACGTAGAGCACTGGATGACAGTGACTGACATGGAAGCTTTGGATGCTGCTGCTTTTGATGTTGTTGAGCTACGTGATGCTGCCCCTGGCGTCACACACACACACACCTGTGGGGGATTAAATGGATTTTCTCACAGTGTGTCTCATGTATCAATCAGTTTTCATGCTTGTAAAGTTTGCTCAGAAAATTCAGTCATAGTCAGATTTCTTTGCAATCAATCGTGAGGTTTAATAAATTCCAATCAGTCAAAAGTGTGTGCACATAATTAGTGATTTGCATAAACACCCATAAATCCAATTTGAATCCACACCCATAAATTTGTCATGCTGCCAATGACATTCATTCAACAATGAAAATGGCTAAATGACAAAAGAAAAATAATTTATCCGAAGCTAAGATAGAAGTGCTGTTAAATGAATTTTAATTAAGGAATGTCATCAACATATAAATTGGGCTTAATTGACTAAAATGAAACACTTTCTAATAAATATTACATTTCAAGCCATGTATGTAATTTCTGATAAGGAATTTGTTTTAGGTTTTTTCTTTGTTTTTTTTTCTCACTATAGAAATTCCACTTATTTGGCCTTAAACAGGGGTTCGATTCCCGCCTGGGGCACTGTTGGTTATCTCCCAATCAGGGGCCTTTCTGTGTGGAGTTTACACGTTCTCCCCGTGT
>OMKR01046046.1:7264-21453 GCA_900302355.1 Cyttopsis rosea | reverse complement strand
TTAAGGACTACAGCCATCCAGGCTATGGACTGTTTACGCTGCTACCGTCTGGTAAACGTTACCGGAGCATCCGGGCACGGACTACCAGACTCACAAACAGTTTTTTCCCACAGGCCATCAGGCTTCTTAACCTGCAACATCTCTAGTCTCCTATGTAAATTAATGCACATGACCACAACTAAATGCACATATCCACCGGCACTCCTTCACTTTATATTTATATTGATAATGTGCAATAGTCTTGAGTACTTTTCTAGTTATAGGTTATTTTAAAAAAATCTCATTTGTCATGTACATATATGTTACCCCTGCCCTTTACTTCGACCTCGTGCCCTTATATGTGACCTCTACTTGTACGGTTGTACTTCTTATCTGTTTGTGCCTACTACGTAGCTGTTGCTTGCCTTGCCATAAGAATTTCATTGTCCAGAATGACCTTGTGTTGTACTGTACATTTGACAAATAAAACACTTTGACTTTGACTTTGACTTTGAATATATATATATATATATATATAATGTGCTGCTGCAGACAATGTGATTTCTAAAGGATGAAATGCCGCGCCATTCTTGCCACGCCGCAACGGCAAAGGTGTCTTTTAAAGCCAGATACATCTGTACGTACAGTACACATTGTCCCTACAGTACACATTACATTTCCCTACAGTACATATTACATTTCACAAAGACACTGATTTGAAAACACCCCATGGTATATTTTATGAGGTTGATAGCCAGAGCTCACCGGTTACAGACGATGATGAAAACAGCGATGGCGACAATAAAAACAACACCCGCGGCAGCCGATCCAATAATAAGAGGAAGTTTCTCCTGGATACTGGACTTGTACTCCTCTGGAGGGGAAAACACAGTATGCCACATTAGTATACTGTACATCTTTTGGATATGTTCTTTAATTAAGGACGAACATTGTCTGTTAGACACATAGAACCTCATTTGGAACATATATGGTGATACAAGATTTGAATGTTCTCCATAATTGACACACACTGCAAAATATAGTAAATGCATTTAATATATATGAATATAACATTTTTAAGTACATGTGAAAAGTAATCTCCTGATATCAGTGTATACAGTGTTGAGTGGACACAAATATTGAAAACCTAGAATGTCCATATATTAGATCTTGGAACTTGGAAAATAGTTTATTCCTACTGTTTGTACTGTGTTTTTCAAATGAGTGATTCACTGATTTGAATGATTGATCTGGTTCCAGTCCCTTTTGCCCTTGGAGTGTGTTGCGTACCTTCGGTCATGGTTTGGAAGTACATCTTCCCGCTGTAGCGTCCGAAACCAGCAACTGTCCTGGCTCGTACTTGGAAGACGTATATAGTTCCGGGTCTGAGGCCGCCTATGACCGCGTTGTTGGTCTGACTCTTTACCAGAGATGAGTTCCATTCCGCCTGGTTCTGCGGGGACATAAAGAGGAGATTACGGATCTCCTGAGGTTCATACCTGAAACCTAAATACATTGCAGTATTTAAGACAAAGGTATCAAAATGGACTCCAAAGCGACTTATAATAACTTGCTTTGGACAATAAGTCACTTTATTTGTCACATTATCAAACCAATGTTTAGCTGGCTGTGACATGTGGGCTGCTTCATAAATTTGTATTCGTTCAAATAACAATATTTAACAATAATAACATGAATCATAACATAACATAATAATCAAAATATTAATACTGCTGCCATTACTACTACAACTACTGTATACAATTAGATTTTGGGGGAACTGCACTATCCATTAAATATGGTGGAATGGAATTCAAAGGTGAAGGTGTATGTGGCACCAACTGCTGTGGCATCAATTTGTTCCCAAAATGTGGAAAAGCTCATTGTAGCCGGTTTCCCCATACTTTATGATGTAATGCAACGCTATTCATATATCGAGACGTAATATAAAAAAAATGATGGAAGAAGAGGGAGGTAGCTGGGATCCCTGTTGAGGTTTATTATATGATGCACTGAATTAAAAATGTGAAAGTCCATGTTTGATCTCTGTTTAAGTTAAGTTCTCGTGGAGACTGTCCCTATACTTCCATATAGTTTGAGTAAAAGCGTTTTCCATGCACAGTATGAAGTCATATAGAACAAATCACATGGTAAGAACACATGTGACTATTTAAGTTAATCTGGCAGGTATAAAAAACAACTTATATACAGTATGATATATAATTTAGACTACTGTATGTGCATTTACACATATACATATATACACATATATCCACAAAGAGAGAGACAGAAGGTTGCAATGTTTTGTTATTGTATTTTTTTAGTTGAAGAGTGCATAGTGAAGAGAAAATGGAAGGGACATACAGAAGGGAGAGAAAGAAATAGAAAGAGAGGAGCAGGAGTGGTGCAGGGGCAGCAGAAATACACTTGATTTGTTGGGTAATGTTGCAAATATTAATATATTAAATATTATATTTTATAAATAAATATAAAAACAACCGTGTCACAAAAAAATTAATATATTTGCAAACAACATCTGAATAAATGCAGCTATGTGAACATGAATCTGTTTATACTCTGCTATGGCAACTACTCAGCGATGAGTTGAACAGAAACGGCCACAAGCGAGAGCGATCGCTTCTGGTGTGAGCCTACAGCGACAGCTCTTTGGTGATTGAGCGACCACAAGCGATAAAATCGCTTCGGCTGTGAGCGTACAGCAACCATTCAAACCAATCACAAACAGCTGAACAAATAAATGGTTTTACTTCACAGTGAGAGGTTGTGATGGAAAAATGCAAATGATTACATATTATTATTGTTATTATTATTATTATTATTATTATTATTATTATATACAGTATGTATTATATAAGGTAGTAGACCAGGGAGGCTTAAAGGTTTTTGCTGTGTCCAGGAAATAACTTCCACTCTTGGATATGGACTAACTGTGTCGAGTTTGACTGTTAATCAAGTGTGCAGACATAAGGCAATGCTCCTCATCAGTGTGATTGAATTTCACTCTTAGAGACAGGGGTACCTGTTTTATCTGATCTAATCATCCTGCTCATCCTGCTCTGTCAAACTACTGATTATTGTAAGACATGTGACTAGGGGGCGTACTCACAGAAACACCCAACCTCTTCGCAATATATAATTTTAATATTTGCTAATTTTTGCCAGGCGCTCCAATATGGTTTTGTTAGTATTTTTTTATTAGTAGTAATACAGTTCACATGAGTTCTGAGTGATCTTATTGGTGTCTGGTGTGCGTTGCTCAGAAAGTACAGTATGTGTCATACAAACCACCTGGCCAATAGATCACGCTGAAACATGTATGGATGATATGAGTTCTGAGGAATCTTATTGGTGTCTGTGGTGCGTTGCTCAGAACGTACTGTATGTGTCATACAAACCACCTGGCCAATGGATTACACTGAAACATGTATAGATGGTACATGATAAATCACAATGAAACAAGTGAATACATAAATGTGAAATAAGTATGGTGTGAAATGCGAAATAATGAAATAAGCGTGGCATGTATGTTGCACATAATTTATCAGACCTCCCCCACATATGAGCCCCTGGTGAAAGAACAGCATTATAAACAATTAAGAGATATAAATATATATATATCGAATAAAATATATCTGTTGGGAGTGCTGGAAAGAATATTGCAAGCCCTAAAATTTGGAAAATAATTAAAGAGACAAGTGTGTACGTGTGGAAAATACGTGTTTGACTGTTTGACCTGTTTTTTTTTCTTTTTTTTCTCCCGAATCCCACTGCACACTAAAATGGGAGCGATAAAACACAAAAGCCACTCCGACAACAGAATGCCAACGGCCATGCGAAATGCATGGTTGACAAACTTTGGAAAGATACGGTACAACAATTACAATTATGGAAAAAACTGGGGTTTCCGACCAACAGCAGTTTTGGTTTAAACCAACTAATATTTTTGAAGGGAAAACTAGAATGTTATGAAAAGGGAAAGAGGAATAGAAAAGATAAAGTACATTGGAAAGGGTATGTCGCACGGGTAGAAGAAGCACAGAATAGGGAGACAAAGCAGAAACAAAATAATGCCACTCATCAAATGGTTGCGGCCAGCGCCACACAAAATAGATCCGCTCTTGAATCAACCTCCACCCTATTTACAACCACAGGCTCAAATTCCAACTCCTGCCCTGGCAGTCTGCCGCCGAAATTCAGCAGCCAACATCCTTCTTAAGGAGAAGGAATCTCTCTATCTGACACCAGCTGAGCTAGCATCCTGCACCTCCGAAAGCTGTGCATCCAGTTAATCTGTCTTCTCCCAGTCCCAGTTCATCTTCTCCACAGAACTCCCAACAAGGACACAGAGTGAAAAGCGGAGAAAACTTCTCACCTGTTGCGAACCGCATCAGAAGCATATTAGGACCGATATTCCAATTTCAATGTTGATACGTATGTCCAATAGTTCCCTCCAACCTGATGGAAACGACAGAGTACATCTCCCTATGGTGGAATGTCCCAATCCACAGGCGGGCGGTAGTCTGGTCCTGGTCTACTGACTGTGGAAGGTACAAGAGATGGCCCTGGTCATCGGAGATCTTCCCCCGGTTGCCGGAAACGGAGAAAGCTACTCCACCGCCATTCAACGGTTAGTACAACAACACCTTCCCACATCATATGAGTTACAACAAATCGTCATGAAGGTATGTGCGGTATGGGAAGACACTGCAGTTTTTGATCCCGCTGTTGGGTCTCCATACAGTACATGCTTCAGCTCGACCTAGTATTGGGACGAATTGTTGCGGCCCACCCCACTATCATGATATGGGAAAAGATTAGAGCTTGCAAACAGAAAGATGATGACGACTGCAACGAACATGGACAATATGCCTGTGACTGTCCTAACAAACCCAACAGGAAGGAGGACGAAGAGAAAGGTGCCTGGAACGAGGATGAAGTGACTGTTCGCTTCCCACAAGGAAGAGGATAAGGTGGGTGTGGTACATACCAAGAATGCCATCAGCAATGACGGTGTCCCGAGGCAGAACTGGGAAAGAACAACAGCCCCGCCCCCACAACAGACGCTCCTCCTCCAGATGCCTCAGAAGACTCTAGGAGACACATTCGTCCTCCCTATTCTGTCCCCAGCCGACCAACGCTCAACCAAATGGCACCGTTGGTAGTTATGCCCCTGCTCCATCCGACTCTGAGTGCTCCCTTATGAGAGCACCTTATGATGGACTTCATAGAGCTAACTCCCAGTCATGGTAAAAAAAATACTGTTTAGTGATAATTGACATGTTTTCTAAATGGATTGAATCCATCCCCCGAGCTGGGGGATCCCAGTGAAGGTAAGCTCGGATAATGGTACTCATTACCAGCCAAATGCTATAGGAACTCTCTACTTATCTGAGGATCCAGGTAAGATTTCATGGCTCTTATCATCCACAAAGTGGTGGCGCTGTAGAAAGAGCAAATGGAATGATAAAAAATAAACTAGCTAAAACCATGGCTGAAACCTAACTCGATTGGATTTCATGCCTGCTACTAGTAATGATGGGAATGCGAGGACGATGACATGGTGTTACCAGACCCCGCATGAAGTTTGATAGGAGACCAATGCGAGTAGGTCTGTCTCCCTCTGTAAAAGTCATAGATGAATTAAACCATGTAGACCAAGCAATGTTGTCATATTGTGTGTCTCACCCAAGTGTTGAAGTGTATGTGGTCGCAGGTCAAAGCAGCCCTACCTGTCTCACTTGAAGGACCACTGCAAGACCAGTTGACTAGGTGGTGATCCGTCACTTCCAGAGACAGAGCTGGAACTGGGCCAGATTCCTGGGACCGTTCCAGATCCTCCTCACCACCGCAGCAGCAGTAAAGGTGGCAGAATGACAACGTGGGTGCACGCCTCTCATTGCAAGAAAGTCCCCAACTCTCCAGAGGACCAGATAGACGACAACGACGGAGAATCATCGGATGTGAACTGAAATCACGCTCCCAGCCAAGGGAGTTAAGTCCTGGAACCTATGTCTACTCAAAGAGGATTTTGCCACAACTTGTGAAGAGGATTTGCCACAACTCGCGAAGAGGATTTGCCATGTAGCGGGTCCCTCCGACACACTATTTCTAAGTTGTGGAATAATAGATGTTTGTGTTGATGAAAGAAGAAAGGCATCCGAGAGAGAGATAGCTTAACTGCTTCCCCACCAGGACCCCTGCTCAGGAAGGAGCCACCGGACCTGGCCAGAGAAGGTCAGGACAATACACAGGAGATAACAATTGCTTGTGAAATAAACCTATGGGTTCAAATTAAACCAACCTGGAGGGGGGTCCCATGGTTGATGTTGACCCAAGGGGCTCACCTTGGAGCCCCTTCCCCAGACCCAACTAGCAGGAGAGATGCTGGTCAGACATCAAAGGCCACCTCAACCTCTCTCTGGCCATTTATTCCCCCATGGGCAAACACACATCCTCCCCGTTTCCTGTGAATTTCCACAACAAAGGACTGGAGTGCCATGTGTATCTCAATACAGACCAGTCTATGGAAGACTGAGTTACTACCTCAAGTTCTGAAATAATATGAAGTAAAATGTAAAATCGAATGAAAGTGATATAATATTCCTCCACAGATATTGCCACGATAGATGGTGGACCTCCTATTCTTGTACAAGGTTTATTGCCTGAGATAAGAAAACAAAAGTATTAAGGTGTCACGTTTAACTCTTTGCTACCATCTAGCGACCACAATGAAGGAGACACATACCAATTCAGTGATGTGTTTTGAGGATTTTTACGTTCATTGTACCTTGGTTTACTTGATATAATTATGTTTATTCCATTTATATTCTCTTGTCTTTTCTTTTTCTTTAGTAATAGCACAAATAACTAGTTTGGACAATTCGGTCGTTAGACAGATCCTTCATCATGAATTAACAACACTACTATTGAAATGTATACAAGTGTTTGAAATGTGTGAAATTCTGTAAGACATGTTTATGGAACCTAGGTATGATACTTTGCTTAACATAGTTGAATTGGCGAAAGGAAGAACTGGGTGTCGCAATAAATGTTTTCTTTAAAACTGAGGGAACCACACGAGGATTGCTTCGTGACGTAAACCGAGACACAGGTATCGGTCATGAAACCATGCCCCTTTTGGAAGGGCACAAAACAAGACTACTGGTCATCTTGTTTACTGCAGGAGTCACTTTTGCCCTGCTAAACGGACGACCATGGGAAAACAACACGTGAGCAATGACTACCAATATGACGAGGGCATCTGATGCCGTGCCAAGAAATCTACCACAAATCCAGAGCAGTGATCCAGAAGAAGGCCCAAGCGAGAAACAAACATTCCGTCACCAACGTAACCCACCTATGGTTAAATGTTGACTATTGGACACCCAGTCCAACAAAATATGTGGTGGAGGTTTTTACATCATTCAGTAAAAGAAGAGTATGGTACATACTTGATTTATTAATTAATTAATCAACCAAGTAATTTAATCAATCAAGTAATTAATTAACTAATTAATCAATGGAATATGTGCTGTGAATGTTGGTGAATGTTGTACTTATATCCCTGCCAATGATGCTGAATCAGGGAATTTGTCTTTAGCCATACAAGCCATGAAAAAGTTACTTGATGATTTAATGAAAGACCAAGCTAACACTTAGGATCCATTTGCTTGGCTAGGAGATATTCTGGGGCCATGGATTTCTATGCTTAAAATATTGAAATATTGATACCTGTAGTGGTAATGTGTTTGATGTTCTGTTGCTGTCTCCCATCTTGCAACTGCAGGGATCTCTTGATTGTCCATATTGCACATTATCACTGGAACCCAGGATGTTGTGTATATGAAACTGTGAGGTTGTTTATTCTTATTGATTAGGTTTTTATTATGCCTTTATTTTATTTTTTTTTCTCCTGTGGATTTTATAATGTACCCATCTTTTACTTGTAAAAGTGAAAATTAATAAATATATTAATAAATATAAAAGCCGTTGGGCTACGTAATGTCACAATGGTTGTGTTACTAACCATTGCTACTAACTAATTGTCTACTGGTAATACCTAATTACCTAAATACCTAATTATTTTCAAACATAATAAACATGGATGCAAACACATGTATGGTGAAAGAAGAGAGAGCTACCTGAAGTCGCCAGTGTTTCCCACTGGTCTTAAATATACTTGTGCTGGTAGCCGATGGTTTTCCGAGTTCCCATGAATGCATCACTTCCGACATGCATTCCGTGTTGTTCTCTCGGACGGATAAAGAAATTTAAATTAAAAATGCTAAAATTGGTTGCCATCCCCCCCAAAAAAACACCTCGGATCTGGACGATCCACGATCCAATTCACCCAAATTGACGTGAAAAAAAGCTTCATTTGTCAAAAAATGAGTTGTTTTCATCCCTGAATAAAGGTTATTAGTAATAAAGTAAGTAATAAAGTAATAAAGGTTATGCTACATTATCCACGTTCCAAACACAGCATCTATCACTATCACTATCACACAACACTATCATCGTGTTTAACAGCGGTTGTCACTCCTGGATCTGTATCTCTGTGCTTCTGTGCTTCCACGTGACCAATGACACGGTAACGGAGTGTTACCTATCAGTAGTCTGCAGTGCTATCACGTGACCATATCGGAGATGAGGAAAACACAGATTTTTCCCATCTTCTTCTACAAACATACTTAGATGTGGATGAAATTTTGACAACGGCGAGTCTGAACTGCACCGAATACAACGACCACTCATTCGTTCAAACATAAAAATCAAGATCATCCTTCCATATTCTGTGATGTCAAGTCAGAATGTGAAACCGTTTTGATAAAATAACATTATAAATTAACTTGAATTATGCATTTTCCAATATATTAATAAATTAATTATTCAAACATTATTTCAGTAAAACACATTCAACATTATCTCATTGAAGGAGTACAGCACTATTCAAATGTAACAATTTAATGCACAAATTGTGTTTCTAAATGTGTGTTTTGTGCTCTAAAAGTCTTGAAATGCTTGCTAAATCTTTAAGGGCTGATTTCTCAGAACTTCTGTTTCCAAAACCTTAATGTTTAATAAGCCATAGCTTCCAAAATATTAGCTTAATTCCCAGAAGTGACACTTTGTTTTGAAGCTCTGATTATCATCATGTCAAAAAACAAAAATTTGGAAATGTGACCCTAAAGTTGGGTCACATATACATATATACATATACGGTATATCATATATACCTTCTCGTAGTATTTCAGCTCATAGTCCAGAATGAGTCCATTAGGTTGGTCTGGCTGGGACCAGGACAGAGTGATACTGCTGGGTGCTCTGCTAACTTGGTGAATGATGGATACCGCTGAAGGAGCTGAGGATGACAGAAATAGGGAGACCACAAGTTAGGATGGAGGCAGCATCAAGCAGTTAAGCAGGTATTTCAGGTGTTTGCTTCCTGTTTTAATTTGAATTTTGAATTTGAATAAGTTGAATATTTTGAATTTCCTCGTCAGAGGTATATTAAAACCCCTTAAAATATTCTTCAACTAATAATTTGATCAATATGGTTTTTTTTAATTAAAAAGTTTCAACCTGATATTGAACATTTCTTAGAAGCATCTCTACACCTTTATCCTTATAGAGAATGCAAGGAACTATCGATATACAGACATATCATCCCCCAAACAGTTTGTACATACATGGTTCACCTTTTGATACAGTCACAATATTTTTAACAAAGTTTGAATGGAAAAAATTATGCCTGTAGAAGATTACATCTTTATTCCATTTCCTTCGGCATTAAATGTGCAAAAACAAAAAATTCAAGAATAACAATTTAAGTTAACTATTGCTTAGTTTATTATTCTAATCTTTTTTTTAAATTCTTATATAGTTTTAAGTGCAGATAATGTACAGTATATACAGTATATTGTATATACAGCCAGAGTTGTTTGGCCTATGGCTAATTTAACAGCCAGTAGTCTTCCCGGAGGACGAGTGGAGTGCCATCTTCAGTGAGCAGGTGAGGAGGATGTCCATCTCATTGAGGAAGTTGCCGAGCTGTCCAGGGGGGCAATAGATCACCACAATATTGAATGCGACGAGACGAGATACTGACACAACGTGGAATTCGAATGTGAAGACAGTTGCAGCCGCTGGAGTTGCAGTGTTTGCAGGTATGATTCATGTCTTTGTCAAGGCTAGAAAGAGGGGGATTCAGACATTGCATATGCAGAGATGGTCTTGGTTTACTTGACTGCCGACTGGCAGTTCCAGAGTCGTCCAGCAACAGTGTGGTAGATCAGGTTCGAAGGGTTCCTGCACCTGGATCTTCTGCCGTATCTGCGAGCCGTAGTTGTGACAGGGATGGGCGGTGTGAGTAGCAGAGGTTCAGTGGTCCTTCCTCAATGGACTCCCGCAGGTAGACTCCCAAGTCTTTGTGTGCCAGAGTCCCGCAGATAGACTCCCTAGTCTCCTGAGTCTTCATGTGCAGAGGCTGGCACTACAGCTGACGCTTGGTAGACAAGTACACATTCACCAAGTGGAGATAGGCCCCTCCCAACAATTAGCTGCTACTTTACACCAACTGACAATTCCTTAACATTGGAAAACAACACAGATAAACAAGTTTCCTGAGGCAACTAGTACAGATTAAACACAGATCAGATTATAACAAACAATAACCCATCAGTTGTGGTAGGTCACAAAACGTGCTCTGCTTAATGTAGCTTGAGATACCACAGAAGAATCAACACTGCAGACAAAATGTGTACTGTATAAGTTGAATTGGTGATTCTTCTCAGGTGTTGTAGTATGTAGTATGTAAATGAAATACCCCTAAATTTCGTGCCACGATATATTGTTACACTCATAGCCAATAGAATAATTTACTGACTGTCGCCATAATAAAGCTAACGCCTTAGCTTTCTGTATACAGTGCAGTGTGTTAAAGGTTGAAATTTGAATAATGTTACATTATTGCCTGTTTGTGACATCAAACATTTTGCTTGCACATGCACATCACCAACTCTGATTTCAGCGAAGTATGGACGAGCTCTCACTCTTTTTCACATGTGAGAGAATGTCAAAACGGCACTCGATTGACAAGGTAGATTGACTAACTTGTGGTCCAAGTCCAGCCTTCAAGAGGAATGAATTATTTTTACATTGATATAATGACGGTTTGATGAGGCAATCCATGATGACGTCCCGGGATATAACAGATTTGTTCCAACAGGACGCAATATCTGTTGTTCCTCCAGAAGAGAGCGACAAGGGTATCTACTCTAACTGCCTCTTCTCTACCTCTCCTCTACCTCTACTCTACAGGGAACTGATGAGGAAATCCTGTATACAAAAATACTGTATATACGATTGTATTCTCGTCGATATAAAGACATAGTACAATATAACACTTCATCCATTAGTTGATGTTCATTTGTTGTTGTTTTCACTGGTGTAAATACGCAAGGTTGATTCACAAGACACAAGACTCACAAGAACTCGAGCACCTACCAGCCTGGTTGGTAGTAATGTTGACGGATGCGTACTGCGGCGAGTATGGACTCTGGTCCGACACGCCGTTGACGGCCTGGATCTCAAAGGTATACTGGGTGTGAGCTAGGAGGTCCGAGATGTGGACCTGCATGTCCGTCAGGCCCAGCTGGCGAGGCACAAACTGAACGTTGTCGCCGCAGCGTGTGCAGCCCCCCCGGCCTCCACCGCAGCTCTTGCATATGATGTTGTAGACGACATCGTCACGACCGCCACCCTCCTGCGGTGCATTCCACTCCAGCCTCAGAGACGTCTCATTCACAATGGAGATGACGCTCTGCGGAGCCGACGGAATAGCTGAAACAGAAACACTTTTTTAAACACCATTTTTAAATGACCTGCAGAGACCCTGCATAATACAGCAGAACTGTTTTAATCTAACTACTTTTGCATTGCAGTGTCATACCATGTAAGTGATACATTTAAAAAAAAATACTAATCACTCCAACCTGCGTCCCCCTAAAAGCCTAAAATTATGAAGCCTAAAATAATTTTCAGCTCATGGAACACCTTTTACTCTAGTACAGTGGAAAGCAACCCTCGGCTCTGGAGCCCTATGTGGCATGCATGTTTTCTTTTACATTAGCTAGCTAGCTATCGCTGCAAGAAGTAGGCCTAAGCTAGGCTAGGCTACACAAATGGCTTCCAAAAAAAGAAAGGTTTCAGAGGAAAACCGAGAATTCAATGATACTTGGACATAGGGGTGGGCCGATTGATCAAATGAAATGACTATCCAATTGCCAAGACAACGGAGGCTACCAACACGGCTACACCGACCGGAAGTGCTTGCAGGCGCCATCGAGACGTACACAAAGGCGGGGGAAGACCCAGCATTTTCCTCACCAATGTTGGCGAACAAAATGGATGAGCTGCGGCTACAGATCACCACTCACAAAAGGGTAATGGACTGCAACATCATGATTTTCACGGAAACATGGCTCAACAGCGGTGTTCCAGCAGGCGCTACGTCCGGGATGACTATTGGGGTACATTTTATGGGTACAAATCTGTTTACGACTATCATGTGATAGGCCCACCCCTACTTGGACAGAATAATTTGCATTTGACAAAGATGATTTACAAACTATTGCCATTATTATTTTTGGAAATATCCAGGCAGTCCATTTTCCTGTGCAGCTATACCTTTTGGTGTAAACAATGAAAACAGCCATAGCTTGTTTATCAGTACGTGGTCAATTTCGATAGTCAGCTAATGACCCTAATGATAATTTCTTTTTTTTTTTATCTCAAAAATGGCTCTTCCGTTGCTCAAGGTTGCCGACCCCTGCTCTAGGGGCCCTGATCTCTAAACGGTTAGATGTTCATGGAAACAATTAGGAGCATTGATTAGGTGACTCCTTCTACTCTAAATGTGGATGACCACATTTTCAAACCCCCAAATCGCTCCCTCTGCATTACGCAACCGGGACAATGTTGGAATGTTGGAATGACGGAATGTTGAAAACTGGAACATTTTTGTGTTTTACAGATATTTGTTGGGACTTGGGACACCCAGCTCGAAAGCGGGACAATCCTGGACAAACCGGGACAATCCCGGACAAACCGGGACAATCCCGGACAAATCGGGACGTCTAGTCACCGTAACGTATACACACTTGTGCAGGGCATCTGGGGTGGGTCGGAGTCTGTGCGGTAGTAGCCGTTGCGGCACATGCAGTTGGTTGCCCCCTCGTTGGTGGTGCGGCTGTTGATGGGACACTGAAGACACCTGTGGTCGCCCTGCGCAGCCTTGAAGAACCCCGACACACACGCTGCACATGAGGGTGCATAAGGGAGGATGGTGGATAGAAGTAAACATGAAGATTAAAATGGGGAAAAGATATGAATAGAGAAAACCAACCAATCTATATTAATAACGTACAGGATACTGTGCATTGTATATATTCTGTATATTTGATATATTTGACTATTTCGTTTAGCTTTTTTCGGCTATTTGTGAATATTTGGCAAATTGTATTTTTTTTTACTTTACTTTTTATTCTATTTTTATTTTTATTATTATTTGTGGTGGACCAATGGGGCGTGGTTAAGCTGTGGCTGCAGACAGCAGCACAGCTTCCTTCCCTTAGCTGCACAGCTGTTACGAATCGGCCCAATTAGCGCCTATGCGGCGGTGATTGGTCCGATTCGGGGCAGGAAGTTTTCAGTGGGGGAGAGTGCGGGGCATGAGACATCACACGGAGCCCAGACCGCACCATAGCCACCGCAAGAAGCGCCGCAATAGTTATGTTTTATGTAATTCCTTTATGCCAGCATGCCTTTCAGTTGTAATCCAATAAAATACACGCCCAAGCTGTTTGCCACCGACTCCATCCGCTTCCTCCATCTGCACCCTGGAAAGTGAACCCTCACATTATTATTATAATTTCTTTATGTTAATCGTCTGTAGATACATACGAATAATCACACTGACAAATTCCTAGTACCTTGTATGTTCCTAGTCATTCTGATTCTAATTCTGTAAAAAGGGTAGGTGCATGAATTAAATGAAAAAGACCACCTCCATTAATTGTATTTTGTATCCTTTAGCTATAAAAAAAAATTTATTTGATTCTGTGATTCCACAGTTACCGCAATGACATTTTTGACAAATTTCAAACTCATATTTAGCAAAAGGTCATTGA
>OMKR01046043.1:8186-22883 GCA_900302355.1 Cyttopsis rosea | reverse complement strand
ATCGTGGATGCCCGGACTAAGGTATCGGTCTCGACCGTGGTCCGAGCTTTCACGAAGGAATCATCACTGAACCGCCAGGTAACGGCAACGACACCGACTCGGATAATGACGAGAGGGGTCCGGGCCGGACGCCGTAATCGCCCGACTGTTAAACTCGGACACCGAAGATGAAGAATTTGAGGGATTTGTGGACGAGGAATGAACTGAAAAAGGGAGTGTATTGTGTTGTATTTTACGTGTGATAACTGAACAATGTTGAGAGTTATTGTGAATACGCTCATTAACGTTGAACAATGTTGAGAGTTATTGTGAATACGCTCATTAACGTTTGAACAATGTTGAGAGTTATTGTGAACACGTTTAATAAAGTTTGACTGACTGACTTATCTGACTGTTTTGTTTCGCTTAATGCGCCTTATAGTCCGGTGCGCTTTATATATGAAAAAAGATCGAAAATAGACCATTCATTGACAGTGCGCCTTATAATCCAGTGCGCCCTATAGTGCGGAAAATACGGTACTTGAATTTCTGAGGATGAAATTCAAGCAGGATCTGGTAAGAACCCTGATAAATAATAAGTTAAATATGTAGGTGTAAATCTCCAATTGAACGATGATAACCAGGCCGGGTCGTACCGGTCTCCCTGGCCAGGCTCCTGCAGACGTGGAGGGCTGGGGCTGGGGGTTGGCTGGGGTAGGACCAGGGGAGGCGGGCAGCATGTTCCTCAGGGTGGGACTCACGTTGGTCCTCACCCACGAAACTACAGTGGAGCCGTGACTCTTCACCCCCTCAGTGGCCACCTTGACTGAGTCCAGGAGGTCGTCTAGGTAACGGATCAGACAGAGAGATTTTAGTTGAAAGGTATTTTTAAAAGTGGTAGTAATAATTTAGCAAGTACATAGAAATAATTTCTATCTTACATACCCTATACCAATAATTTATCCTGTGCATAGCACACTATATCACACTGTATTTTTATATATTTGGTCATTTTTTTGGTCGTTTTTTGGTCGTTTATTTTCGTTTATTTTCTGTACAACAAGGCACAAATCTTCACCATGACAAATTTCTCATATATGTACATTTTTGGCGGAATAGATTAGAATAGAATAGATTCTGCTTCAGATTCTGAAGCTGGTTATAACAATGTATGTGTCGGAAAGAGAATATCTTCATAATTACCCATTCGGGACTTCTTGATTGTCAGACCATCTTGGTTGACGTTGTCTTCTTCCAAACTTGAGAAATAAACAAATAACAACAGTGCTGTAAAATGGCAGATATGCAGTTTTAACAGTTAAAATAACCTCAACACATATGATCATATAGGTGGAAGATCCAGGTTCCAAGACCCTGTTTATATTTGGCATTAACATGCGTCTTGGGCGATCCGATCTCAAGTGGCCAAATAAAGTGTGGCTGTTTACAATTGGCATTAGAATGCGTCTCCACGTGCGTCTCGAGAGATCGGATCTCACTTCCCCGCTCTATATGCAAATAAACACATACATAATTTCAGTTTCCAAAGACCAAATGCGAAGACTTTGGCGCGCCAGGCAGAATCAAAACAATACAGACTGAAATGTTGGTGCCGTGTGTACTGTACGCAGCGCAAGGTTCAGGCTGAACAGATGTATTTAGTTTCCTGATTTTCTTACTTGTATGGAAAATTTAATTGAATTAAATTTGAGTGGAGTTTTTTCTCCAGTGGTGCGCCGTGTGAACCGCGGAGAGAGAGCATCTCCGGTCCACTGCGCGTTTTGGTTTCTGTGTCTCCGGCCAAAACCAATAAAACAGTGTGTTTTTATTTTAGACGTGTTCATTTCCGTTATTTTCCTATTTGTATTTCTATTTTTAACACAACTGAGGGCCTATCCCGATCAAAGCGTAATGAATGAAACAAAAAACCTGTGCGTCCCGAGCCATGTGTCCGGTGTTTCCGCGACTTAATTTAGTAAAAACTATATGTTTTCAATAATAAACCCTGCAATTCTGCATTGCGGAGAACGGGGGAATCTCCTGACCAGAGCATGCAAATTTGAATCGCAAATGAATGCGGATATATGTGAGCCAGACAACCTCCGAATGTGGTCTGAGCTATCGGATCTCAAACCGCATTTAGGACGCATTGGGTGCGTTTACACCTGGCATTAGAGCTATCCGATCACCAGACATGTTAATGTGTTGAGCTCTCAGGCCCACCGTATTTTCCACATCAAGGACCCTCAATTTCACACGATTTAGGGCCACAGAACCCATTTGATAAGAATTCTGTCTTTGAGACCCCAGTCTGTGAATATTGTTATTGTCAGATATGATTTAGTTCAAACGTCCATATACTAGGGAAATATGAGTCAAACTACGATCAAAACAGTCATTACTAAACATTCTATTATTCGATTATGAATATAATTACTACACTTTGTGTTTATTTTATACTCATAGAAAGTTTGACAATCCGATCCCAACAGGAGCAAGGACAATTTAACCTGTATATTGAGAATTATTTGACAACTACTTGGGAATAGTTCAAGACAAAGTAATAATGACTGAAAATCGTTAAATCGTGCACTAAGGAATGATTGTGATCCTTCAAGGTCGAAATGGATAACCCAGAACTGGAAAAGAGGATAATATTTACCTATTTTGTAATCATATTTTGCTTGTTTGCCTTTATCTCGTTACCATTAGATTGCCTTCTCTTAATGTAAAGCACTTTTGAGTTGCATGCATACAAATAAAGGTTATTGTTATTGTTCTCTAACATCTTATAAATGAAATAACGGTTAAGTTTAACTATTAATCACTTTGCTGGGGACCCCCTGGAAGCTCTCGAAGGACCCCTGGGGGGGCCCGGACCCCAAGTTGAGAACCACAGAACTAGATAGTGAAATCAGCTGGATCAAAAACACGGCAGGACTTGTTAAGTTTTCTGAAGCCGGCGGTCTCCGACTCCTCTGCGTATTATTTATTAATAGTTGTGTAAATATGATCATACCGTTCGATCGTCCGTTTCCTCCGGGCACGGACTTCTTCCTGAGCCCCGTCAGAGTGGTTCTCCGCCGGATCTCCATCCCGCAGATTGGCGATGCCCGTCCCTATCCACTCGTAGATTTTATTTAACATGCTTCGGAAAAGTTGACCAAACACGAGTTAAAAGATAAGCGGCTCCCGTCGCTTTTCCAGACCAGCCGGTCACCACGGCCAGTCATCCGCCTGACCCGGGCTCGCTGCGGCTGCTTCGCGGGCTCCCAATCCGAGCAGAACGCGTGTCTGTCTCCCATGAAACGGGCTGAAAGTTAGCGTTGTTCGGCTAGCGCGCTAGGCTAACAGCCCAGCTAGCTTAGCGGCGCGGAGCGAGATAAATGCAGCCGCTGCTGGGACGTCAAAGTGAAGTGGCGCCGGACCTGTCGCAACTACCGCCGTAGAAACGCATCTATCATCCTGGGCCGCGCCGGTGTGTGAGTAGGCGGCGGAAAGGCGACTTTAAACCGTATTTAAAGTCGCTAAAGCGCGAGCGCTCCCGCTTCTTCCTCATTCAAAACCACAACATGGCTGCACGGGAGCACCTCGCAGTATCGTGCGTCCTGATTGGCTGAGCGGCTGCCGGGACTCTGGGAGTCTATTTTTTTTTAGGTATTATAAATATCAGTCATCAATATGTCTTACCAGCCACCACGTAACCACGACAGCGGGGAAAGCAAACGAACCGTGCACTTAAATGGATATTGTAATTTCCCGTAGATAAGTTAAAGGTAAAAGTTACTGGGAGTAGTAGTAGTCGATTTGCGGTTACATTAGCGGCCACTAGCGGAGAAAGCGGGAAGTGTTTCCAGTTCCATCACCTCTGCCTTTATGTTGACTGTAGCACCAAATGACTCCAAATGGAATTATTAAATCAACAAAGAATTAAATACATACATTAAATGTCCAATTTTATTTAGAAATATTCTCATAAATATTTCTGTAAATTATTATTATTATACTTATTTCATGATAGCCATTTTCACAATGATATTGTTGAATTTAATTCGTTTTTATTACATAATAAAACTCAGTATTTCCAAATGACTATTTTCATAATAATACGTAGACGTAATGCATTTATTTTTCATAATAGGAGACACTTCGCAAACGTCAATCAACAGCAAGGGGTGGTATTTGACGGTAAGTGACAAATCATGTCTATAATGTATAATGTAAATATTTGAATTTAAGGAAACCCCATTATATTTATACACCATACAGAATGGGAAGCGGACATCACATTGCTGGAGTAAGCCGCCATATGTGGGGGATCAATCGCATGGACTGTGAATGTCGGTTGACAAATTCTTGAGTTAAAAGAAGGCTCGGAAGTCTTCGGTGAAAAACTGCCACAGAAAATCTTGCAACCATCTTGTGTGAAACCTCGATCCTTATTTTTTTCCCTTCCTTTCTCCATTTTTGTACATTT
Organism: Cyttopsis rosea; assembly: GCA_900302355.1. NCBI lineage: Eukaryota > Metazoa > Chordata > Actinopteri > Zeiformes > Parazenidae > Cyttopsis > Cyttopsis rosea. The sequence continues at coordinate 18,427 of OMKR01046043.1, read as the reverse complement.
CGTATATTTTGCTCTTTTTCTATACAATTGAATGGAAGTGATCCCCCAAAAATGGAGTCCATAGCAACCCATAGCAACAGTCAAATGCCCCGAGCCCTATACTCGCTTATAATATGGCAATGTTGAATGGTGTAAAAAATTAAATATAAATCTGACATTAGCAGGCAAAATAGATACTATTTGTCTGGGATATTTTAGCTTATATAGAGTGTATTTTGGATACTGGCAGGCATGTTCAAATCTATATATCTGGAACAATTTTTGGATTGGTAGGAGAGGGACATTGATATGTAAATAATAGGAAATTACCTATAGTACCTTTAGACTGGTAGACCTAATCTTGGTTTTGTATCCTCATGCTACATGTATGTAACGCTATTGTGACATATCATCTTTCCATATACGTAAATAAGACCAATAAAGCTATATAGGCACAGTTATTCACACTTTAATAAATTACAGAAATACATAAACTTCAATGTAGGCTGCTACAACAATACATGAAGCACACCATCCAATAAAGACAAGTGATTCCAAGGCCACAGTGGTATGATATATATTCATTCCAATATCATACACAGAGTAACATTTCATGATTTTTTTTACATTAATACCTTCAATAGAAAAATAAAATTGAAATCTCACAAAATATAGCTTTCCATTCACATTGTCAAATGCAAAACTAAACGACAGCCTTTTCAAAAATGAGTGTGTAACGGCATGTGTTGTATGTATGGCACTGTCAAAGTCTTCTTCAGGTATTGCCACTGCAAGCTTCAGAGAACACTATATGATTATATACTCTATCGAATCAGATCCCAACATACAATGTAAATAACTAAAATGTGGAATGCAGCCTAAAACAAATCATTTTGAAGGTTTTTTTACTCAATAATTAGTGAATAAGTGCTTGACCTGTGAGATCACATTATTGTAAAAGGTGCATAAGAGCCAAAAGAAAAAAAAAGATATATATATATACAGTATATGAGCTACTTAAACAGCAGTGATGAGTGACAGAAGTGTTGCAGAAGTCATAAAGCCTAAAGCTCATATCTTATTTATTCAAAATCTGAGAAAAAAACCTACCTCAACTTATTAAAAATAAAGAAATAAATAATTGTCGGAATGCACCCTGAACACTTAAAGTTTGATGTAAATTGATTTTTTTTGCCACATCTGCACTTCTGTTCAGCAACACACAACTCAAAGCGACAGTGAATAGTCGATGTGACAATAAATGCACAACATTTTTGGCATAGTTACGACTAAGAGTCATGCATATCGTATTGCAGATCAGAGATGAGCGTTCCCTTATGGACAGACAACAGTTCGTAGAATATTTGGGAGTATTGAGTATCGATTCCCCTGGGGAAAAAAAACAAAGTAATCTAGATAGGTGTCATCTACAGGAAGGGGTAGATCTAAGAAGCCAGGGAGAAGAACATTGGAAATGATCTGGGCTGGTAGCATGCTGGAGGGCGACAATAAATTGAGATTTTGGCATTTGGCACAGATTTTCCACTTTGTTTACTTGATGATCTAATTAGAAGGGAATAAGGACGAAATCACTCTCTTTTTGATCCAAAGATTTGGAGGAAGAAGGAGAAGATGTAGATGATATCTAGGTAGATGCTGAGCGTGGCGAAGACGTACTCCTCTGGGCTCATGGCGTAGCGTTTGTTTCCCATGAGCAGCTGGGTGTCAAATGCCAAAAACTAAAACAGCAAATAAAACCAAAGAGTCAAACATTTGCTTTTTTTAATAGTGTCACACATCAAGCTGATGAAGGGTGTATAGTATACGTTACCATGGTGAACAGAATAGCTCCCAAGACAGCATAGACAGCGTCCAGCCAAGGAACCTGATGTTCGAAAAAGCCATGGAAAAGATATGATTATGTAAAATTTTTTTTATAATAATCAAGATATAATTGATATAGGTATTTGTATATGACGGGGATAATGTTGCTTACATAGTGATAAGGGAGGACCAGTGCCAAGATCAGTCCGGAGAGGAATATGACCATGCAGAAGATGAAGAGCATGCCTCCGCATGAGGTCACATCAATCTGCAGGACGACAGGAAATCAAATGTATTGATCTATTTGTTAACTCCTGGCAAACACACATTGCTTATTTTATATTTCTTATTCTGTTTTCATACATTGTAAATGATACCGTACTAATATGCACTTATATATTTTGTGACGATATTCTGATTAGATTACATTGATTCTTATATTAGATAGATAGTCTGTTGTCAAATTTCCCCCCATTTAAATTTTTTCCCCCCAAAATAAAGTCCTTCCTCTCTTTCTATGATTCTTCCTTTCCTTCCCTTCATCTTGACTCGTATGGCTCCTGCCTGGCACCCGAAAGGCAGGATCACATTCCTCAGTTCAGAGTTCATTTGAAAGATTTCAGTGTTTATTTATAAGGCGCTGAGTGGGTTGGTGGGTTCCTTCCTACGTCCCATGCCTCCAGGGCTCTGAGGTCTTGGGACCAGATGCTCTGGCCGTCCCTCGGGCTTCGTTAAAACTTAACAGTCGTGTCGGTACCTTTGCTGTGGTGGACCCAAAACTCTGGAATGGATTATCCCTCCATTAGTAGATCTGGCCTTTCTATCAACTCTTTTATATGGTTGAAAAGCCATCTTTTCTCTTTGGCTTTTGAAATGGATTGAGGTCGGCTGCATTGTCTCATATCTTCATTATCTGCTATTTTTCATTTTAATTCATTCATTGAAGTTGTAAAGTACTTTGGTCTACGCTAGTTTTAAATATGCTTTAGAAGTTAAGTTCACTTGACTTGACTGTTGTTTTCTACTCTTAATATTTGTATCAGACAAACCACATTTTGTATAAGATACTGTAAGTAGGCGTACATCAAACAGAAATTCCATCCATTCAATTCCATTCGAGTTTTTCGTTTTCTCACCTTGGTTTGGAAGCTGAAGACGGTAACGACAAGACAGACCATCGCTGTGATGCCCAAACACATCACCACAGACTTGGTGTCATAGAAGCTGTAAAACAGAGATGTATAGCACAAAACACGGTCCTAAGCTTTTCAAAAATAGGAAACAAAATCAACTCTGAATTTGTTTCTTTTTTTTTTTTTTTTTCTTGCTCAACATTACATGAAGAAAGTGCCTTAGTTTATGTTCCACCTGGATGTGAGAGCCAGCCTGCAAAGCCATTACGAGACACAGTGTGATGTAAAACAATTGATGTGCACATGTACCTGGACAACATTCCTGTCATGTAGGAGAGGGTGCAGGTCTGGAGATGGAGATTCACATGAAAATAAATAAATAAATCAGTCAGACGTTTTTATTATTCACATTAATACAGTTCTGAGGAAAAAGTAACTTGCAACCAACTTACTTCTGTTTGCAAAGTCAATAGAGATTATTTCGGTTCTAAACGTAACCTATAATCCTCCAGAATATACTCAATTCAAATCATTTGAAGTCTAAGAACTAAAGCCTACAATGTTAGTCATCTCAGAGATAAATAAACATACCTGGAATAAAGGTTCTTAATCATCGAGTTCATAATTATTATATTATAACATATAACATAATAATAGTATAAAACACTGTTGTTAGACTCACAAAGATTATGAGCAGAATCAGGTTCCATGGAAAATGTCTCCTGCAGAAGGGACGTGGAGAACAATATATCAGTGATTAATTAAATTAACATTAAATGGACAAAGATCTTTTTGCTGTCAACACAAAGTGTTTTCGACTGACCTGGGTGCTGAGTAGCAAGAGAGGATCAGGTACGTGACAAAGAACACCACACTGCGTTCAAAAAACAAAATGTGACATTAAAGGTACAATATGTAATTTCTGCCGCTAGGGATCGCTAACTTTTCCGCATTAAAATGTCTAAAAACGACTAGACCTATGTGACATTGTGTTATTTATCCCAAATGTTTCAACAATTTTCAAACCCAGAGAAATCCGTAATTTGAATATTTAAAATCCACATAGATCATAAACGCTTGAATATAAAAACGACTCATTGAAATCTGTTGCGAAATGTAAACGTTATAGTGCTTTTTATCCAGAAATACCGCAGCTCCCTTGTTTACTTGTATTTGTTTACAGGCCCGTCTTGTCCGCTCCAATATGGCGGCGGCGTTGACGTTGCTGCAACGGGCCGAAGCAGTCAATGCGGCGTCTATGAGATAACGTTAGCTAGCCACTGTATTGTACTATTGTTTGTATTGCTCTACTATTACTCAACTAACTATTGTTGAAAATCGGCATAGTGCAATGAAGACAACAACTCCCATGATACCACACTACTACTACGTCATCAAACACCGCCCTCTTTTGTTATTGTTTTGATTGAGAGACCCCTAGCGGCAGAAATTACATATTGTACCTTTAGGCATCAGGGTCAAAATATTTGTTTTTCTAAATGATTAACTTGTGACTTCATTCAGGGGTTTCCAACCTTTTTACTCAGAGACAATCAAACCGGATTCAGTTTGAGACCCTTGTTTAAAGATGCAATACATTTATTTTTGTTTTCATGTACTTGTGTAGCGATATTTTGTCTGCCATTTTGTCTGAATTGGTTTCATTTTCATGGCAGAGAGAGCAAGATTTTTAAGGCATACAATATATTCTAATATGTTGTCATGGATTTTGTTGCAATTTATATATAAATGTGAATGTGGCTCATGTGGATTATTGAACCAATATACTGTACAGTATGACTATGAGGAAACATACGCCTCAAATCATCCAAGGCCTTGCAAGCCCGTTGAGATCTGTAGCGCCCCCCCTGTGGGGGTCTGACACCTCAGGTTGGGAACCTGACTTCATTGCCATGCTACAGTACTTACTAAGAGGCCCAATACCATCCTGGATTGGACTGGATGTAGTCCTTTACTGGTTCACTAAAAAATAAAAGATACTCATTACTACATTCAAACTGATTTAGATGTTGGTAGATGTGCATAAAAAGGGAGAATACAACATATAGAAATTTCTAATAACACTTACCAGAATGTAAAGAGAGCCACAACAGCAAGAGTGACTAAAAGTTGAATCATCAAAATGGCATAGACCTGCGGAAAAGTAACAATGAATGAGAAAACGAATGACTATTTTGTAAGCCTGTAATATAATGTGATGTTAGATTGAGTGTTAACCATTTGCCTCAATTGTAGCTAAAGCAGTGACCATGAGAAATCGAACGGTTTCCATGATAACACACAAACACACAGATTTTTGGGACATTTGGGATACCTTTCTGATAAAGATTCTCCTGATGTTCTTATCATCCCAACTGAACTCTGTCAGCATCTCAGCGTCACTGTAGCAAGGACTGCTGCTGCCTGCAGCCACGGTTGATATGGGACATTAGTATAAATACAGTAGTACTTTAGTACAAATACATTCGTGTTGCATTGGTATAAATCGTGGCATTTTGTGGAACTTGTAATTATCGAGGCTGTAAGAATCAAAAAGTTCTGACACCCAAATCAGCATCTTATTATTGTTAGTGTTATTGTAAAAGCTCAAATATTTTTGGCAACTGTAATATACATGTATTCCCTGAGCTTGTTTTTATAAATACAGGCCAATGAGGTTATCTTTTTGGATATAAGGTGAATAAGTCACTTGATATGTAACAAACATGGATGTTTAAAAAAAGGTGAATCCAAACCAGCAGTGGCTTCCTCGTAGCTGGGAGGAGCTGGTGACACCGTGGCCTCTCCATCCGACGGAGAGCCGGTGGCCTTGTTTCCAACTAAAAGCTAAAAGGTAAAACAATATATAAACAATTTTTTTTTTGCCTATAAAAGCATCAAGCAGCAAGTATGGTGAACTGTAATTCAAATATAATTCAGACTGTACCGGACTATCAGTACATGAGTCGTGTGGTCAGAACAACTAGAACAAGCTTTACTCTAAAATATACAACCACATATATATACACAAATCAACAGTGATGATCATTCAAGTCTTTAACTGAGGAGCACAGAATATACTAGTGCTTGATTATTAAAAGTGATATAAGATAATACTGCATGATCTGGATCATAAATTATTTTGTTATATCTTATAGTTTAATGAAAGATCCGACCAAATGAATGCAGTACATCTTGCCTCTGAATTGTATACATTGATGGAACAATAATAATCTTGCTTAACTATCAGATAGCCAGAAAAATAAAATAAAGAAATGTATTAATGAATGGGATCTTATTGATGATACACTGCACAATCGCAGGAAAAACAACTGGGATGCCATGGCAACGCAACATGGAGAATAATGACCCTGTGACGCATTTCATCAGATCAGGAATTTCATAAAGAATCAAACAGCAACTAATTATCAAACACAATAGAAACAATATTTTGATAACAAAATAAATGATAAATGATGTATACTATATGAATGAAATGGTATTTAAATTGTCATAACTGCAACAAACAATAACATTATTTAAAATGAGTATTTCTTACCTATTTTATTCCCTAAATCTACCATAAATCTGGGGTTATCACCTGCAATAGCATAAAATGGTGCACTACAGAGCGATGAAGATGCACCTCCAACAATTGTTACATAACCTCTGATGTTTCATAAGAGTAAAAAGCCTAAAAAGAGCTTAATGTCTATCATTGTCAGCTGTTTTATAATATGATGTAAATAAGTTATGACAAAACATTTTCCTTACCTTGCCTTGCGTCATGGTGTCTGTCTGCAGAAGACAGTCGTGTGTGTGTGTGTGTGTGTGTGTGTGTGTGTATGATGACCAATAAAACCCCCTTTTAAATCCCCCTTTAAAACCCCTCAAATTGCTGTTGTGAGAAAGAGAATATATTGAATTATAATATTTCCCCTCGTCTGGCCAGGTTGAAGAGGCTGTGATTATGAAGTGCGTAATCGAGCAGCATGGTGGTTCTGGCTCTGGCACACACCCCTCCCTCACCCACACAAGGACGTTCCGGTAGCATCCAGCTGAAGCCGCTGCATAGAGAGCGGCTTGGACCGTACCACGTTCACCGGATGAAAGGGGGTAGAGCAGCTACTTGCAAAGTGCATCACACAAAATGAGGTGGAGAAGGAAACGACCAGAGAAATCTGGAATGACAGTCTGCAGCAAACACATGGGGAGGGAGGGGGCTGGAGAGGGTAAAACGATGTGGGGATTTAGGGTTACTGTTGTAGATTTCACCAAACCTCTTAATTACATTGGAAAACTCGTTTTAAAAGGCATCGCATTTCAAAGTTCTACCTATTCTGTTAATAACTATTAACAGAAATGACAATCAGATACAATCACAGGAAAACAACATAATAAATAATTCCGATCTATAAAACACCAAACATTTTGACAGAATACATAATGTCTACATGATGAGATATTAATTTCCTGATTTTCACCCTGGGGATGAATAAAGCGTTATCTTATCTTAATTCTGTAATATATTTCAACACCTTTCCCTCTTGGATATATAAACATCAGGTTTATTTGCACTTCCGATGTTTTCTTGGCGGCTGTATCTACAGAATGATACATTCTCTAATTCACTAAATCTCTACGTCACAATAGACAATAGATTACTATGTGAAAGCAAACATTTTATTTTTGTACATTATTTACAATATTTTGACACAGACCTGAATTAAATTTAAAGATAAAAGTCGAAAAACAAAAAGGTTGATAATTGTAAATGTCCTCAGATCCCGTTTTTTGGCCTATTTGGGCAATACACGCAACTCTAAATTATATTAAAACATAAAGGACTAAAGAGTCTTTGTTGCTAAATCCAATCTGCAACAAACAGTATTCTTATGCTTAGGCTGACCTCGTTTCATGAAGCACACTTGAGAAATCAAGGTAAAGATGGGATGTTGCTAAATATTATTTGTGACAACTTTATGTCAAGGATAAATCTACCCAAAGATAAAATTGGTGAACGAATTTCATAGAAACTAAAGATTTAATGCAAAACAAACAAACAAAAAAAAGATATAAAAAGGAACTAGGCAAACAAATAACTATATAATTGTTATGAAAAAACTATTTACCCAAGAACCACTTAAGGACCATAATATCTTCCATTGTCTTTGGTAAAACAAACTTGTGAGCAATGCTGCATTGCAAATCAAAGTTCATCTTCAGGTATAGAAAAACTTCAATGATTGAGTCAGTTTTGTAAATCCTTCTGGTTATTCTCCCTCCGCTCGGCTTCCCTCCAGTCTCAGCTCGGTGTCATATCGTCCCAGGGTGAACAGACTGACCACGGCTAGAAGTGCTGCCAGCATCATCACTGCACAGCCCCCAAACATGTGTCGGGTGCCGCTGCCGCCCTCCCCTCCACCCGTTCCAGAGACCTCCCCATGGAGCGCCAGGAGCCCCAGGCAGGCCAGCAGGTGCAGGGGGAGCCGGATCCAGGCCAGCACGCTCGCACGCTTCTCCTCTGGGATCACCCGGCTCTGGAGGAAGCTGACTGCGGGGAAGTAGAGGCCCGAGGCCAGCTCGAGCAGCAGGAAGGCGAGCAGGGACTCAAGGGGTCTGGGGTGGCCGGGGGCGGTGGAGAAGGTTAGCATGAGGAAGGAGAAGAAGGCCATCAGCACGGCGAGGCAGAGGAGGTGGCCGGGCTGGAGGTGGTAGCGGGAAGAGGTGGTCAGGCGGTAGAGTAGTGAGCCCACCATGTTGGCAGCCATTAAACAGGAGAACACAATACCCAGAGGAGGGCCATGGGGGTCTAGCACTGGGGTCCACAAGAAGACAAAGATGTATAGCACACTTTCAAACAGAGCCTGCACTCCACCGAGGAGCATTACTCTCCTGTTTGACAGCAGGCAGCGCAGACCCTCTTGGCAGCTTCTCCAGAACCGGGCCCTGGCAGATGTAGGGGCCAGGGGTGCACTAGGAGCGCCAAGGAGAGGCGTCTGTTTATCTCCCTCGGGACTGCCTCCCGTCTCCTCTCTAGCCCACTCCGTCAGCACCACCCAGCCGCAGGCCCCCAAGGAGGGGACGGCCAGGAGGAAGGGAGCCACGGGGCCCAGGCGGAGCCATTCAGCCAGCAAGTTCGCCACCAGCCCTGCCCCCACAGCCAGCCCGTGGTTCCAGGTTGCAGCCTTGCTGAAGGTGCTGGGGATCCACTCCTTGGGGAAATCATGAACATCTACATGCCGATGCACGTACCAGGCCTCGAATGTGGTGGAGAGCAGCGAAGTGGACAGCCCGCCAAGAACACGGCCGATAATCAATACGAAGTAGTCCGTGGACAGTTTAGTGAGACAGCAGGCGGAGTAGGACAGGCAGAAAAGCAGGCATGTCCGTCTGCAGCCCAGCGCTTGAGGGAGCCAACTGGCGAAGGGCGCAAACAAAACACAGGAGGCCAGGCCGCACACATACAAAATGGCTATTTGGGACTCGAGGAAGCTGTAGTGGCGGTAGAGTTTGTAGAGGTAGGGCCCCTGGAGCCAGTCTGCCCACAGGGCCAGCAGGTACGCCCGGAGGAACAGGGTCTGGAAGCGGCGGAAGGCCGGGTTGGCCACGGCCGTGGACGTGGGCTGAGGTGGGCTGAGGCGGCGAGCTGCGATCTCCAGGACGGCACACAGGGCCAGCAGGGAAATGATGGCGAGATACACCGTCGCCAACATGGTGTTGACCCCACTGTGGACACACAGGAGCCCTGGGGTGTGTTCAACTGTCCTAGCGACTTCCTAAAACCTGTGGAAGACAGAGTTTACGGCGGAATGTAGCGTAATATAGTAAAAACATTACTTACAAGTAGGGCTGGGTGATATATCATTATATTGATATTGTGGTATGAGATTAGATATCGTCTGGGATTTTCATTATCGTGATATGATGATATGTATAAATACGCGAAAAAAAAGCCTCTCCAGAGCCAGTGTTTGGTTTGTCCATCCTGGGCTACTGTAGAAACATGGCGGTGCAACATGGCGCCCTCCGTGGAAGGGGCTCCAGCCTCCATGGAGATATAAACGTCTCATTCTAAGGCAACGAAAACACAAGGATTCTTATTTTCATGGGATTATACACTAATTAATACATACTTATATTAAATATTATACTCAATATTATATTCCACCGCCCAGCTCTACTTTAACGTAATTGTTGAACGATTGATCCTCCAAATTAAAAGGAAATGAACAACCCCAGGAATAAAAAGAAATACAGCAATGTGATCAACATGGGAGCTTAAACACAACAATACCCCCCCCC
>OMKR01046033.1:0-13703 GCA_900302355.1 Cyttopsis rosea | reverse complement strand
AAAAAAAAAAAAGTCCGATTTTTTTTAAATGTTTTTTTTATTTTTATTTTAAGGTTTTTTATTTAGGTTTTTGTTACGGTGTGTATATCTAGCCAGTAATGCTCTTTTGACCAAGAGTGGGAATACAGTGGAACGTACCAAACTGATGGACAAACTGCCTTACTCAAATATTCCTTTTTTATGTTTGTGCTTTTCTGACAAAACAATAAAAGTTATGATGAAATTTTGTGTTCCTTGTACAAGCTCATGTTAAATTTCAATTATTACAACAAAACATTTATTGACATAATACTCAGTTTGATTGTGTATTCTTTTATTACTTTTTTTTTTATAAAAAATGGATAGAATACAGGACAGTATAGCAATACATTATGAGAAAAACACCTATATACAAATTGTAAAAATACAATACATCTTGGCAATTAGCTGTGGATGTAAATATTAAGGCACATTAATGATGTTGCTGTAATATTGTAATTAACGGTGTTGCTTCTGTATGATTGACTTGTGCAACCTAAATTACCTGAGGATGTAAGACAGTCAAGTTTTCTTTCACCAAGATGTGAGTTATGTTTATCGACCGGGTACTTTTAACTGTAGGCACTCTACTGCTTTGATGACTAATCAACCAAGGGCTAAGCAAAGTAGGGAACTGGCCCGTTTCTTATGTTCAAGCACTTCCAAATAAGTTAATAATAGGTAGATGTAAATCTAGGCTAGCTGTGATGTCTTAAAGCTTTGGTGTGAGGCTGCCAGGAGCCTACATTCTGGGCCAGCAGTGGACCTATCGCCACTAGGTCATCCATTAATAACTGATGTAAGGGTGGAGTATGGGACAGAATATTAAAACACTTGAGGGTCCTGAGGGAGTAACGTGAGATGGGTTCCTGATAACTGGGGCAACTGAAAGCCGCTTTCCTCCGAGAAAGAGCCTCAAGCGTTAAGGTTTTGTGGAGTGCACCAGGGGCCCGTACCAGATCCCCTCTGATTTTACTTCCTGTTTGGAGTGCTGCGCTGCTCCCACACTGGCCTCGCTCACGGACTCCGAAAAAAAGTATCGTTCAGTATATTAACTGACATTTCTTCTCTTCCAAACCACACTAGTCCACTCACACACGCACACACACACACTTATACACACACGCTTTCTCTCAGTGGTGCTGCACCTGGAGGATGACCCCCCCTCGCCCTTCTCTCATGTCATGTAAAGTGCTCTCAGTAGGGATAGGCGGAGACAGCGATATAGACGATGAAGGTGGTCTGGTACTCGATGCCCCCGTCCTCGCTGTAGGACAGGGCTCGCACCTTCATGCGGTAGGTGTGGGGCTCCCGCAGCGGCCGTGTGGTGAACAGCACGCCCTTCATGTTCTCGTCTCGCAGGGCGAAGGGCAACGTGACGTCCTCGTCCACCGCCAGGAAGGTGGTGCGGGGGTGCATCACCCCGTCCTGCGTGTAGGCCACCAGCCTGATCAGGTCCTGGTTGGCAGCGATGCCGAACGGCAGCGACAGCAGCTTGTACTCCAGGGCGTAGGGGCTGAGGGCGCACTCCAGGTCGTTGGGTGGGCAGTTCTTCAGGCAGAATCTGCATCGTAAACAATGGGCTTAACGAGTAGCGTGAAACTGAATGTTGTTGTAGTGTTAAAAGGCAGTTTGCAAGTTTACCCTGTTGTTGGTTCCCTCTGATAGTTGGGTGGACAAGGCGTATCGATGCACTGGTAACTTCCTCTCATATTGAAGCACATCCTGTTGGCCCCACACTGGATGTTTTGCTCCAAACATTCATCTACATCTGTAAACACAGCAAATAGCTTAATATGAGAGCAGGTTCAATGGGTGTTTTCCATTGAAGAACACTGTGATTTGAGATCCACTGCTGACATATTTAAAAGAAGGACAGATACATTGAATGGATTGGTTGATAGGTAGACAGAGAAGATTCTCACCTTGACAAGTCTTGCCGTTGGTCATGAGACGGTAGCCGGCGGGACAGAGACACTTGTGGCTTCCTGGAGTGTTCAGACACTCGTGCTGGCACGTGTCCCTCACTTCACACTCATTAATGTCTGTCCACACACAAAATCAGAAGGTGAAATAACAAACAGAATTATTTATTATTATTATTATTATTATTATTATTATTATTATTATTATTATTATTATTATTCCACATTCAGAGACGGAACGCTGGCCAAACGATGCTCCCTTCTCTGAGTCCTGACTCTCCCCTATAGTTACCTAAGCAGCGGCCACCCTTGGCCTCAAACCCCTGTGGACAGGCGAGCGGGCCCCACCGCAGAGGGACCTCCCCGCTCTCTCTGCGTCTACGAGCCCTATACCGCCCCCTAGCGGTGGCCCCGTAGGAGTGGTAGCTCTGTGACGCTAGGTTGTGGTACAGGCGCTGGTAGGAGCTCGGCTCGGGGGAGGACTGCGAGGTGTGGTAGCTGTACGAGTAGCTCTCGTAGCTGGGCAGCCTCTCCAGGCCGGCGCAGGACTTGCCATCGCCCAGCAGGTGGCGCCCCGGCGGGCAAGTGCACTTGAAGCTGCCTGGGGTGTTGACGCACTGGTGGGCGCAGGGCTGAGGCACCCGATCGCACTCATTTACGTCTTCCCTCGGCAAAAGGAAACAAAAAAAGGCAGACCAGCACCAGAAGTAGAGGAGAGGGCAGGAGGACGGAGATAGATGGAACAGAAGAAGGGGAGTGAAGGAGTAATTTTCATTTAGAATGGAATGAATGGAGAAATTAAGAGATGGATGAGGAGAAATAAGTACAGTAATAAGGAGGTGTTGGTCATGAAAAAAGGAAGATGGGGGAAGAGGGAGGGGCGGGACAAAGAAGAGGGGATATGTCAATCACCCCATTGTAAAAACAATACATTTTCATGTACCAAGACAGAAATGTATTGCAACTATAAAATACGTCTACATCAATTACATGATGAGTTTACAATAATTACTTCAAATTACTTTGACAATGACAAGTTCAAATATTAGAAAAAATATTCCAATATTCAAAATCAAATTGAATATCATGTGATATCAAATATAAATTTGATATGAGATGCATTGTACTACGAAATGAATGACATTCACACAGACAGACATCGATGTCCAGTGTTAATGATGTCACACGAGGAAACAGTGATCATATGCCATTAGAAAGCATAGCAGTTCCAGGAAGTAGCCAGACCTGAAGGAGGAGGTCACAGGGGAAAAAAGGATCAAGAGAGAGAGAGAGAGAGAGAGAGAGGTGGAGCTTAGTAGTGATGGTGCTGGTCTTGCCTTTTCAGTGTTTTCCTTTCACTGCAATCCTTTCTTTCCCTCGCCTTTACCATGTAAGCAAATCATACATACCTTTGTACCACCTCAAAGCTTTATTTATATAACAATACCATGCTGTAATATGCGTGTACAAGTGCATCTTTGCTTTAAAATGTATTGAATGCAGTTTAGTGTTGTCAGCAAGCAGGGGCAGAACAGGAGAAATGACACTGAAAAGATGGCAGAATTATTACGTTTTAAAGCAGAATGAGTCAAAGAGAGGAAGAGAACTTTGCTAGCAGAGGCAAGGCAGCTGGTTGGGTGGGAGCAGAGTAATGCCAGGGCAAAGATTCTATTTAAATATTGTTTAAAACATCAAAACCAGTGGGTCCTTCAAGAGGTTCAGGGGGTCCCCAGCAAAATTTCAAAACTTTATTCCATTTACAAGATGTTAGAGAATGTACAACAATGACTTTTGATCCTAGTTTCACTGTTATCTCTGTAACTATCAGGTATTCAGTTATGGACTAAATCATATCTAACAATAGAAATCTCCTCAAATTGGGGTCCCAGAGACCTTGATATGGAAATGGTTGAGAATCACTGATCTAAACTAATACCTTAATAGTACCTAATTGACTACAACTAATATCTGATAACCAATATATGATTTTATAACATAAATTGAACAAAATCACACTTTCTGAGTAGAAATATAATTCAATGAAGGCTAATGAGCGCGTATTCAACCATTATATTGTAAATAATGTTTAATAATTAATTTTTTTGTGGTGTTGTGAGGGATGAGGGGGTTGTTGGGGTGCAGGGGTGCAGGGACAAAACGTACCGACGCAGGGCCGCCCAACGCCCTGGGAGCGGTAGCCCCGCGGGCAGGCGCAGTGGTAGCTGCCTCGGGTGTTCTCGCAGATCTGGTTGTATCTGCACTGGTGGGTTCCGTCTCTGCACTCATCGATGTCTAACACACAGGAGGACGCAACATCACTGTCATGATGCGCACATATCATCAATTTGTACAATAGCTGACTAACTGACTACATTTGGCTGAGCACTCACCCACACACGTCCTGTTGGAGCCTTTGGTCATACCGTTTGGACACAAGTCAATGCATGTGTAGCCTCCACGGGTGTTCTTACACTGCTGGTCCGAGCGACAAACTCTCTGCCTGCACTCGTTTATATCTGGGACGGCAAAGAGGAAGAGGAAGTAAGGTCTGGCGGAGAACTGGAGTATTTCAAGCGACCAGAAGAGACCATTTATAGTAATTCCCATGTGGTTCAGGGTCTAGGTTTGGATCTTTAACGTTGTTGACGCTAGCGATTCTGCTTGAGATCCACATGTAATGTTAATGTTACAAATTCTATTTATTTCTCTTTCTCTGAGACTCGTCTTACCGATACAGCGTCTGTTCCTGAGCTGGTAGCCGGGCTCGCAGGCGCAGCGATAACTGCCGATGGTATTCAGACAGTGCTGGTTACACGGGTTGGACTCCTGACACTCATTCACATCTGAACAATGAGGGAATCGAAAAACATACTTACATACTTGGAAAACAAATGTAATGACATGACATTTAAAATCACGACATTTTAATTTACAAACTGGAACGGAACTTGTAAACTTGTGTACCTGTGCAGCTCAGGCCGTCCAGTGTTCTCCTGAAACCGCGCCCGCATCGCATCACGCATCGGTACGAGCCGATGGTGTTCTCACAATCCTGCCCATTGTGGCACACGTGCCCGTCCAGGGAACACTCATCGATGTCTGAGAAGGTGCATGGCAGACGGAGTGAATATGAAGATCGGAACCATGTACTTGGAAAATAAAGCCAGTCTTCTTCTCCTCACATATACACACGTGATGTGATGTAGAGACAAAAAAAAAATTGTTCTGTGTACCCTGACAGGTCCTGCCGTCAGCTGAGATGGTGAGTCCCCGCGGACAGGAGCAGTAGTAGGTGCCCATGGCGTTGTGGCAGGCGTGAGAACAGGGGTTTCCCACCTCACACTCATTCTCATCTGGAACACAGCGACAACAACATCACCACGAGCAGCCGAGATAAAGATAAATAAGAATTCCCTGCTCTCAGTTGGTTATTCATGCATTGTCGATGCTCTGCTACAGTAGTATTACATTATATATACCTGCACAATAGGGCCCGGCAGCATCCAAACTGAAGCCATGAGGACACTGGTTACTTTGTTCACCTGAAACAACATAAAACATGTGTTCGGTTAGACTTGCAAGGCAAAAATTGTGTAATTGTGTAATCCGAGATGGTTCCAAATTTCATGGTTCTATTTTCATGGTGGAGTGAGAACGATTTTTAGCACATACAATATATTACAACATATAGTCATGGATTTTGTTACAGTTTATACTATATTTAGTTATTTATTTATATATTTTGAACCAATATTTGACTATTGGGAAACATACACCTCAAATGGTCCTAGGCCTTGCGGCCCCCTCTGCGACCCCACACCCCAGGCTGGGAATCACTGCCGTAGGCGATATTGCAAAGATAGAATATTTTCCATCCACATTGAAGAGCTCCCACCTTTAGCGATGTTGGCATGGATGCGATACTCCAGCATCTCGTCCAGGGGGTGGTAGTGAGCACTGATGGCCGAGGCGTGCAGCGTCTCCACCAGGAAGGGCATCTTGCCCTTGGACACGTCATAGGTGATGGTGTGGTTCCAGGAGTAGGGAACGCTCTCCCTGTCGATGGTGAACATGCGCGTGGACAGTGCGTACAGCTGGCCCGGCCCTGTCTGGATGTAATCCTCTGTGTAGTCCTGAGGGAGATTTTTACATTTGTGTTTTGATATTTGAGGTTTCAAGGATCATTTTGGTCAAATGGTCACGTTGGTTTATTCCTCTACCTTGACACTGATGTCAGAATGCGAGGGCAGCTGCAGGACGTGTCCGTTCACGACGATGTCCAGCAGCAGCGATCCGTCAGAGTCCAGTCCCCTGGCGATGTGGGTCATTCTCAGGATCTCACCTAGCGACACCCAATCACATAGCGGTCAGCATCTAAATCTGCCAATTTCATCATCCTACAGATTGTTATGAAGCTAATGGCCGACAGTTAACACATAAAACCCAGAACCTTTCTTGTCTCACCTGTGGCGAACTCCACCTGTGTCTCCCTCCTGAAGACCCCTCCTGTCAGAGTGTAGCCGTTCACTGCCTCCCCCACCTCCTGAGCCGTGGTCCAGTAGATCGGGTTCAGGATGGAGATTAACTTCCTCATGGCTGGACCTAATGGTCAGAGAGATTTGTTGTTGAAGTCAAAGCTGTATGAGGTACGACGTGTCCCAGTAGCAGACGAATACGAAATGTGTGGACAACTGACCTAATGTCCTGGGCACGTTGGAGATAGTGGCCTGTATGACTCTGCCTCCTGATTGGCTGACAGAGATGGAGGCGTTAAGGATGGCGATGCCAAACTCAATGTTGTTGATGTTGCCTATGATGCTTCCACGTGCCGTCTGGGGCCCGCCTGACCAAAAACAAAAACTATACATATTAGCATTGAATGACACATATCTACAGACGTAGACACACACACTGACACACACATCTTACCTGGGCAGGCCTGAGTGTTGCACCGAGACAGTTGAGAGGCGTCCCCTGGACACAGTCGTCCCCCGTTGTTAGGAGACGGGCTGTTACAGAGTCTGAGTCGTGTTCTCTCCCCTCCCCCACAGGAAGCAGAGCATTCTCCCCAGGGCTGCCACGAGCTCCAGATGCCATCCACTGCAAAGACCACATTCATCTTCTAAATCCATATATAGGAGAATAGGTTTCCGCTCACATACACCCAGACGGAACTCGCTCACCTGGGCAGTCGGCCGTGCTGCACCTCTGTATCTGCGTGTCTGCCCCGGCGCACGCTCTGCCTCCGTTGGCCGGTCTGGGGTTGTCGCAGGTCCTGTAGCGCCGCATCTGACCTCCGTTGCAGGTCCTGCTGCAGCCGCCCCAACTGCTCCACGGACCCCAGTTCCCGTGGACTGGTGGGAGGCACGGCAACCAGTCAGAAAACTGCTTCATCTACATATCCGCTTGTTTCAAATCAACAGCCGAAGATGAAAGATGCAGTCGAAGAAAAACAGTGATATATACGTATATCATGGAAAAACAACGGTGGCTCACCGGGGCAAGGGTCGCTGTTGCAGAAATCAATGTGCACGTCATTGCCCTCGCACTGCCGGCCGCCGTGTTGCGGAGCAGGGCTGGCGCAGAGGCGTGTCCTCTGCTGGGTCCCGCCGCCGCAGGACATGCTGCAGGCGCCCCAGCTCACCCACGACGACCACTTCCCATCAACTGGAGCAGCAGAGGCGAAGGGAGTTCAATAACTCAAGAGACATTCAAAGAACTCACCCAAAGTTCCTACAATGGAACTACTACTTCTCATTGATTCTCTCTGGATTCTATTCTCTTCTATTCTATTCCATTGAAACCTCTCTTGGCATATTTCACATTATCTGCACCATGAAATATGTTGCGTCCCTGCAAGTCATCAAGGTCTCACCAGGGCAGGCTCTCTCCTTGCAGACTTGGGTTTGAGTGTCTGGGCCGTCGCACTGCGGCCCTCCGAACGCCGGCGGCGGGTTGTTACAGAGCCGGATTCTACTCTGCATGCCCTTCCCGCAGGTCTCGCTGCACGGGCTCCATGGGAGCCAGGAACCCCAGTTACCGGCCACTGCGATCATAGAGAGAGAAGAGTCGGTAGGTGGAGAACCTGTAGCCCATAGCTACAGTATATTGGTGGCCACTGTATAAAAAAAATAGAAAAAGGATCGATGATTCCGGGGATAACAGAGTTGTCCACTCACCAGGACAGGGTCTGACACTGCAGATTATGAGCTCCACCGCCTTGCCCTCGCACGTCAGTCCTCCGTGCTGAGGTGGAGGGTTGGTGCAGCTCCGCACCCGGGTCCTGTTTCCCTGACCGCAGCTACGAGAGCACTCCTCCCAAGGAGACCACTCTGTCCAGCCGCCATCCACTGTGGATGGATACAGGGAAAGACACTGGCATCACATTAACACAATGCATCCATGCTGACCCAATCACACAATCACACAAACGCAACGTACCTGGACATGGTTTTCCCTGGCAGCTGCGTTTCTCTGTGCCTGATCCCTTGCAGTGGCGCCCTCCATTGGCAGGGAGGGGACTGTTACATTGCCGCAGCCTCTTCTGGGCCCCGACGCCGCAGGTCACACTGCAGGGACTCCACTCCATCCATTCAGAGTAGCCTCCATGCACTGCAATAGGAATGGCCAAGCATGCAATTTATCATTTGATAGAAATATTCAAGATATTCCATGAGGGCAGTTTGTGTGAGTGGAACAGAAAGTTAATGCACTAACATGAGTAGTCGCAGATGGATTCTATATTAATTAGGCTACACTACACATTGTTACCAATAACAAACTGAAAGCCACGGAAACAAAGGCCCATAAAGGTCCTACTATGGTGCGACTTACCTCGGACAGTGAGTGTGACCCTGACCAGCACAGAGCCCAGGAAGTTCCTGGCCACGCATTCGTACTCGGCCGTGTCCTCCTTCTGGGCGCTGCTGAGCCGGAGCGATCCGTTGGACAGGGTGGAGAAGCGGTCGTTGCCCAGCAGGGGGCGCCCCTGGTGAGCCCATTCTATGATGGGAGCGGGTTCACCTTCCGCCTGGCAGCTCAGCACCACCGTGGTCCCCGCATCCACCACCGTCTCCACTGGCTCCACGGTGATGGTTGGAGCGCCTGGGATAGTGGAGAGTCTAATTTGTTTTACCGTATCAAGATTTCTAGGCTTCTAGACTAACAATTTTCTTGTCATTTTTGTTCCTCGAATGCTTACATAGAATGGAGTTAATCTTTATGTTTCACAGTAGAGATTGGAAAGAAAAAGCGTAGGAACACACTTACTTTGTAAGGTGAGAGTGACACTCCTTTCCACCACTCCGGCATCGTTTGTGGCTACACACATGTAGTTCCCTGCGTCTTCACTCTGATAAAGACCAATATTAAAGTGTTCATTATTATTGCCTAAAAATGCTCATTTATTTACCGGTCAAGGAATAAATATTAAAAATAAAATCCAAAAAGTAAAAATAAATATCCCAAAGGGATCGGTGAAATCCTTTCCTACCACTGTGCCGTAAATGGCCAAGGAGCCGTTGTCCAGCTGGCGTATGCGCTTGCTAATCTGGATGTTGATGCCATTCTTGCTCCACTGGATTGTGGGAAGGGGGTCTCCCCGAACTTCACAGTTCAGAATGGCGTTGCCCCCCAACGGCTCGATGCGGTTAGAGTGGATGTCGCCATCAATGATGGGGGGCTCTGGGCCACAAACAATGATATTTGAAATTGGTGTTAAGAGACTCGGTCAACAGAAATCCTCTTAATAGGGTCCGTGGCACGGTCTAGACAAATCAACTGAGTGGAAAAGGTCTAAACGTTCCTACCTTTGACATAGACGAAGCCCAGCGACTTGATGGTTCCAACGCTGTTTTCCGCCACGCAGGAATAGGTGCCGGAGTCATCTTTACTCACTCTCTCTATCACCAGCTCACTGTGGCCGTTCACATGGTCGTAGTGAGCTACAGAATCCGGGAAACAAGAAAACAATTAGGTACACTTCGAGTCGTAAGTTAAGAATGCAAAAGATTGGATTTTATGCTTAAGGGAAAAATTCACTTTTACAAATCAATGTTCAATTCTGTTCAATTCTATTTCTTTATGTTTTTTAGATTCCTGTGGACATACGATCCGAGACATGCTGCTGTGTACCCGGTATGATGTTGTTGTTGAAGGCCCAGGTGATTTTGGGCGGGGGGATGCCCGTGGCCCCGCAGGCCAACGTGAGGCGCTCTCCCTTGTTGAGAGCCGTGTCACCCAGCAGCTCCCTGAAGGCCGGGTGCGTGTGAACCGCCAGGGACACCGTGCGACTGTCCTGGCCCACCGCGTTATTGGCCACACAGGTATAGCTGCCCGCATCGTCAGGCTGGAAGATTAGGAAATGGAGAAATGGAGTACAAGAAGAAATGACCTAACCCTAACCCTATTTCTATTTAACCCACATTATAATTCATGCTATGACAACAATGTCTCCAGAAACTCTGAATTTACCTGAGCGAAGTCGATGACCAGCTCCCCGGACGGCAGCACCGTGTACTCTCCGGAGCTCTCGCTGATCGGGATCCCGTCCCGTTCCCAGGACAGAGCGGGCTGCGGGACGCCCTCGGCCACGCACACCAGCTGGGCCTGGCTGTTTTCCACCACCGCCATCTCTAATTGACCACCGCGGATAGAGGGAGGGACTGGGGCGGTGCAAGGTAAATGGAGACGGGGTCAGAGGGTTAGAGATGGCGACACTGGTCAAAAATAAATGATGTTGTTTAAAAAAAGTTTAAATTGAAGGTTTCTACATTTTAAAAGATGCTTGACACAGAGGGATGGCTGATACTAAAATTGGATATTGGTTCCATACCAGAATAAAATAGAGAATATCACCAATACAAAAGTCATGTCATACATCTGATGAAGCATGTTAGAGCTCTCCAATGGAGAAAAATGTATTAGATTTATTTGTTATGCATAATGTTCTAAGTACCCCAAAATAAGTTTCAACTGTTTGTTAATATTAATAATGATAGTATTGATAGTCGGTAGGGGCTTAGGTTTCAGAATTCAGCATTGTTAGGTAAAAGACGGTATTGGTCCATCACTACTTGACACATTCACATTTACACTGAGGATAAAAAACGATTTGGGGACACATTGTGCTAACTCACTCTGCACGGTGAGGCTCATCTCCACGCTCGCCGTGCCGGCTGCGTTGGCCGCTGTGCAGGTGTAGCGCCCCGTGTCCCCGGGCTGGACGAAGGCGATCTGCAGGGATCCGGAGCTCAGCAGCCGCTGGCGCAGGCTCTCGCTCAGCGGCTGCCCGTCCTTGTGCCAGGTGATGGAGGGCGAGGGCGAGCCCTCCGCCCGGCACTGCAGCGTCACCGGCGAGTCCAGGGGCGTCAGGTAACTCTGGGTCTCGGAGCTGATCACGGGAGGGACTGCGGGACATGACAGGAGTTTATATAAAACCTTATTAATGCTTTTATAGGGTTTAGCAGCGACCATTTTTTTGTTGTGACAAGGTCGGAATCAAACATTTCTGTAGATGTGACCTGTAAATAGTATTCAGTTTTTATAGTAAGTAGCACTGCATGATTGCAGGGCTACTGCAGTCTTTGCAATGTTGATATGTTTTTCTATTCATATACAAAGTATACCTACTAAGCTAGTTTGTACATAGTAATAATTCAGATTTATAATTTATACCCTATATACCCATAACAATAATTGAGCCTGTGCATAGAATCACATTTAGTATATTCTGCATATTTTTATATATCTGACTATTTCTGTTTCCGTTTGTTTCTGTTTTCAGATTTTTTGTATTTTTCTGCACTTTTTATTCTATTTTATTCTCCATTTTATGGAATATTCAGTTTTTTTAATGCTAATCGTCTCCAGTGTAACGCACCAAACCTCGCCAGAACAAATTCCTAGTATATGTAAATGTACCTGGTGAAATAAACTGATTCTGATTCATATAACTAATCATATAAACAGCTCCTAATCGAATCCAGAAATCCTGCTTGCTGTGCGTTGTTGATGTATGCTTTCAATTATGGATCTGTTAACCGTAGCTATCAATTGAGTGTTTGATTTATTTCATGCTTGTGTGTGTGAGACCTACCCTGCACCCTGAGTTTGGTCTTGCCGAGCGCCGTGCCAGCTGGGTTCTGTGCGACACACATGTACGTTCCCGAGTCCGAGCCAGAGGCCTTGGAGATCTGCAGTCCCCCGTTAGGCAGCACCGTGAAACCACCCCCTGGCATAATGCACACGGTATGAGATATGTGGACAGCACACACACACACACACACACACACACACACACACACACACACACACACACACACACACACACACACACACACACACACACTTCGCCTATGGAAAACACACATAAGACACGTAGGCAATGATTAGAGTCCCTGTTTTATCAGGCAGCATTCTTCCAGCAGTGTTCTAAAATTATCCCCCTGAAACTCTTTGACTCTGCTCCGCCCGGCGTGACGCAGGCACCGATTCATTCTGCGTATGAGGAACCGGCTATTCCCTGTGTTCTGCTGGTCCCTCCACTGTAGTTAGCAAAAAGAAGCAAAAATAAATGAAAGCCAAGGGACCCGATGAGTTGACACTGGAGAGTGAAAACTGAGGATTAAGGAACTTAAAATAGAAGACCTAAGAACCTTCAGTGCGTGTCAAGAAGCACTCTGTTTAAAGAGGTACTGCACACTAGAACATGTGTTTGAGCTGCAAACTAAAATATATGACTGTCCTCTAAAGAAACACATCTATACAAATGTGGTCAAATCAGCGTTAAGTTAAGATAGTAAGTGTTCAGCGCCATGTAATGGTTAGAGGGTGCTGTAGTACATAGTGCTTTTAGTGGCTTTCTATTAATGAAGGGCCAAGTCCAATCCCCACCAACCAACCTGCATTGACTGAGCCAGGATGGGGAAATCACAGCCATTTTCAAACCTTTGGGAATCAAGACACGCCCCTCTCTGCCCACTACTTGGCATTTTCCAAACCCTTGCAGTGGGTGGAGTGAGACTCAAACCAGGGGATGAAATCACTCTCAAATAAGATTTGGTGATGGCTTTGCCAACACAATCAGAAAAGGGAGATAAGCACAAAACTTCGCTACTCAGATTGTGTGTGGAACCTGCTGATGGGGTGCTCTCGCCAGCCCCCTTTGTGACCTTTTACCTCTTGAACCAGACGGAGCAGCTGACCTTGCTGAACACACAGTCTCCACTCCTCAGCCAACACACCAGCTCCAGTCAGGGCATAGGCAAACACCCAAGCCAGCAGGTTGGCTAGCATGGCTGCCAGTCTGCCAGCCATCTAGCAATCCAAAAAAACAGCCAGCCAGCCATTCAGCCAGCCAGCCAGCCATTCAGCTATTCAGCCAGCCAGCCATTCAGCCATTCAGCCAACCATTCAGACAGCCAGCCAGCCAGCCAGCCAGCAATTCCGCCAGCAGGCCAACCAGCCAGCCAGTCAGGTTTTACAGCAGCGGCTTAGTGGGGATCAGAGAGCTCCACCTCGTCAGCAACTCTCATACAGTGCCAGTGCACACATCACTGCTGAGCAATGACTGATGCACATTGTAGATTACATCTGCAATGTGTAAATTAACTATCTCCAAATGCACCATGTGCATACACAAACACTAGTGCGTACACACAAGCGCACACACAGACAAAATTTGGAATGGTTGAAATAAATTAGAGAAGATTTATGTATTTCCGAGGCTTGACATGATTTAAGGTCAACTGAGGTAATAGT
>OMKR01046000.1:0-36126 GCA_900302355.1 Cyttopsis rosea | reverse complement strand
TGTTGATGTTGTTTTACTTGTTCTCTAGTTCTTTCTACCTCCTTCTAAACTAAAGAGCGATACAGAGAGAAAAGAGCACTTGTTTGGGAGAGGGGAAGAGTGTCTGCAAAACTAAAGAGCTGAGAGGAATTTACGTTTGGAGACGGAGGGAGGGATTGTTCTTCTTCTGTCCATCATTGAAGGTACAAAGGAGTGGAGAGCTTTGAGTGCCTTTGAACGACAATCAACTTTTTGAAATGATATGGCAACTGAACTTCTTTTTTTTCCTGAAGAAAACCTTTCTGCGCCAGACTTTCTGCACCAGAT
The DNA here is from genome assembly GCA_900302355.1 of Cyttopsis rosea. Taxonomy (NCBI): domain Eukaryota; kingdom Metazoa; phylum Chordata; class Actinopteri; order Zeiformes; family Parazenidae; genus Cyttopsis; species Cyttopsis rosea. Next base: position 35,820 of record OMKR01046000.1, on the reverse strand, counting down.
CAAGAAGATCAGGGTGACCATAAAGGGGAAGCTGCAATTCTACAGAGCTGTGATAAAAAAAAGTATGCTTACCTTTTCAATAACTGTGTGGTGTGGCAACTCCTCAGCTCAGCAGATAGATACAGCTGGACAGAATTGTGAACCCGGCCTCAAAAATCATCTGCTGTGAGCTCAAATCCATCTCACCTTTGAGACCCACATTCAAAGCAAAGGACTGAAAATGCACCCAAGACCCCTCGCTACCCCTGCCAACCCTCTTCTAATAACTCCTTCCTTGGCATCCTTAAGACCCTCAGGACCAAACAAAACAGATTATACTGTAAGACTGTTACTGAATGTCTTCCCAAATGGACACTTTTCAATGCATCTGTCACTTTATTCTAATACTGCTCTAGAACTCTTATTATGGCTTTGGGCGTTCTGCTTTTTGGACTGTGTGACCTTTCAAGTTTCCATAAATTTATCTGCTTCTTTATGCGGTCATGTGGTTTTTATTGATGGTTTATGTTATCTTTACATCATTGTTTTGATGGTTTTTCTGTTGTAAGCACACTGAGGCAAATTCCTGACACCTGAATTGGAAGGACAAATTCAGCATTGAACTGAATCTCCAGAATTACAAAACTGATGTGGCATCACACCCATAGCAAGGCAAGTGTGATTATGGCCTTGAAAACTCATATAATGGCTATGCTCTTTAGACCTATCTACTTAGGGCCTGGTAGCACTTTCTCTGAATGTCAGAAGATTGCATTCTGCTCAGAGATCCACTCACCGAATCTAATGGGCTCCAAACATAAAACAGTTAGAGCCATTTGACTGTGGTTTTGATAGTGATTGAAACGCATTAACGCACAGTCACACTCCAGACACAAAGCCTGCTGCGCTTAGCCATTTTGTGTGTGTGTGTCTGTCTGTGAGGCTAGGCGCATTGGATGCAAGAAGAATACTTAATGGTGATGGCGCTGGTGGTGGGGGGTGCCACTGTGGGCAAGCTGTGATCAGCTCATGTTTGGTTTCAATTACACAGGAAGCAGCACTTAAACCGTGCTAACGACTTCCTGGGCTCCTTAATAAAAACATGCAGCAATTAGCCGAGGATGGCAGGCCGGGCATGGCTGACATGCTAATTGGTAGTCAGAGATCGGCTTCAGAAAATTTTGCAGTAACGCTGGACCGACCTGACGCCCTTAAAGCAGAAAGCAGCTCGGCTTAGGAAAAATTTGTGGTTGTTTTTTCCACTGTCAGCATTTGCGAAACTGAGCAAGTCCTAATTAGAAATACGTGCTTCAGTAGTCAAGGGAGCGCTCTGGCATACACTTTTTTTTCTCCTCTGGCTAGAATGACACTCTCAAACTAAAATACCACCCTTTTCACCACTCAAACTGGATCGTTTTTCAACCGTTGCCTCGGGTGCAGCAGTTAATTTAGCACTTAGTCACATCGTACTGGTGGTAAGGATGTGGGTTCAATGGTCAGTTTAAGGCTAGCAGAGGGACAGCGGTGAGTATAGAAAACCTGCTGGTGGACAGAGCTATAAAGGGTTCTCTGCAGGGAAATGGCAGTACCTGTCTATTGTTGAAGTCAACATTTGCTTTCCTTGCGTCATGTAGCTGCAATAACATCTACTAGATTTTTTGCAGTGGCCCAATTTAAGTAACTGTCAGAGTTGGTGGCAGATCTAAGGTCAAAAGAGATCGGCATCCACCATTTTAAAGAATACGTATTTTGGAATTAAGGAAGGTGATGTAAATGAAGGGCCAACACTATGCTTTCATATTGCATCAGGTCCCCACAGCAACACAGCACCATGAATCTATTCAACCACCTTCAAGGACATCGAACGGTTCAGTACGATAATTGCATGAAGACGAAAAAACAAAGTCGCAACCCAATCCCTTCTTTGCTCCCACAGACTCCAAATAATCATGATTAATAATCCTGGTCATATTGAGCGAAACAATAATCATAATCATAGTCATAGTCATAATCTTGCAGCCATAAACCCTGATGAGGGAGAGGGTGATGGATTGCATTTATGAAAGAGATAGCGGAAGAGAGATTTTATAAAATTGTGGCGAAAACAACTTACGAGAGTAGACTCTTTTGTTTTTTGAGGGCTTTTTGCATGTCTGTGTGTGTGTGCCTGTATGTGAGTAGGGGTCTTTTATATTCACTCTTTCGAATGCTATTTTTTTAGAAGCTTGGCATTGAAAATCAAAGCTGTCATCCAAAGTTGAAAGGGAGGGAGTGGGCAGCACTGATAAGGAGAGAAAGGCAGAGGAGAGCATTTCTTATTATTATTCTATTTTCTAACATCTCCCCCCATCCCTCTGTTTTCCGCCTCTCTACCCCCCATCCCGATCTGACCCTTCAGGTAAGACGCTGTCGAGATCAGTCTAGTAACGTTACAATCTATATACCTACCTTCACGTTTTCACTGTTGAGACATCTTCTCATAGTCCTCGTTCAGGCACACTGTTCCTTCATTGCAATCACGTCATGCCTAAATCTGTTGCAGTTGCACCAAAACTTGGCCATGATGTGAATTAAGTAAAAGGAATACTCTCCTCATTAAGATGATTTCACTTCCTGCTTTGTCCCTCAATGTTTCTCCAATCTGAAAATGCGGGTGCGGTTGGCTATTGAACACAAGCTACCACCGCATTGCAGCCAAGCCAATGCGGAAGTAGTTTGGCTAATGACCACTAGATGCTGAAGACTCAACGGTCTCAATCGCTGAGTTTACTTCTCCTATCTAACTTTATGTGTGTTGTGGTTGTGATTTTGAAAATGATTGTTCCATAAAGAGGATAGTAAGGCTTAAAGAGAAATATACTGTATTTGGGGGCTTTGGTGCCTTCATTGACAGGTCTATTGTTTGTGTTCAAGCAAGGTGGGCATGTTTCTTCCTTCCTCCGAATGTGTGGGCGTTTCACATCAACACCCCCCTCAGCAGACTAAGGGATAGTCCCATTTCTCCCCCTCAGCCCTACCTCTAGTTTTGGAGTGCCCTTGAAGGGACACTACCCAGACGAAGGGGGAGGGGGACGAAGCTTTTCCTAGGAAATGGGACACCACTCGTTATGTCAGCCCTTGTAATCTATCTTATAATTAGCAGCACATTTTATTATTTTTAATTATTTATTTTATCCATCATTTTTAATTATTTTTATTTAGATTGTTTTATTATTTTTCTTATATGATCTTCCCTGCTTCATGCCACTTGGATTGTGTGGTTTATTCTTGTTTATTATTGCGCGGTTTATTTATTGTTATTTGTATTTTTGTTGTATGCTGTTAATGTAAAAGTACTTTGAGCTGCATTCTTTTTTATGAAAAGTGCTATACAATTTATTATTATCAGTAGCCGACGAGGGCACATACGTCACACCAGCGTGTGTGTGGCAGCCTGCAGGCATTCTCCGGAGTCCGGAGAGAGGTTTCCACATCGCATACAATGCACCACAGCCCATAAATGTAAATGTCAAAATGTTTTAATCTGAATACTTCAAAAGGCTGCAGTTGTTTCGTCGCTAAGAGGCAGAACGAGCGTGAAGAAATGGTTTTATGAGTATTTTTCCAAGTTACGTCTCAATAAGAACTTTAAAGTTAAAATTTTTGTTACTAATATTTGCTTTTTGTCAATAATTTATGGCTGTGACACTGGAATCAATATATTGCAGCTGGAAGTGCCTTAGGAAAATACTAAGTGAACTGTCCAAAAACACAAAAAATACTGGAGGTGTCCAGTGCTTCTTATGTAGATAATAATAATCCTTTAAATATATCACCAGCATTTATTTTTTAGTCCATTCTACAAAGACATGGCTATGCCCTTTCCCCACTTGTTTTATTATGGTTAAGAGCACTTTTCTTTAATAACTTTGGTTCAGCGGCATTCATTTCCATAACAAACAGTGCCCCGTTTAGTAGACTTTGCTGTATGTTGTTCGTCCTATTTAATCAGGATAGGCCAGATGTTATGAAATCACTGTGTAAAAATATTATTTTAGCGTTACATCTCCTTTCTGCCCTGAAGCTTATTGAAAGGATTTGCTTTCTTCTGTGCCCCGGTCAGGGTGAAATTGAGTTGAAGGCTGCAATTAAAAATAAAGAAAACATTAATAATTAAAGAAAGCTCCCTCCACTGTTGTTAATGTCTTGCTTTTTCATTGATATTGTAATGTATTTTTTTTAAGTCAATGGAATTAATGATGGAAATGATGGAATGTCCTGCCCCGTTTCCTGGAAATGTTTTCAAAATATTGACCCGCTCTTTGTGACATCTTGGGGGATGGCTACAGGAATGAGTTTGAAGGGGAAGAAATTTGGCAAAAAATTGCCATAATAAAGTAGTAGTTGAGAGAAAGTAGGCTAGGCGCTCTGTTTCTCTGTCGTAAAAGTATATTAAATCATATATATTTATTTAATTATATGAATATAATATTAATAATGTTGAACTGGACACAACTAAAATCATTTGACATTAATATGGCTGGATTCTGTGTGTGAATGGGGGAGCTGTGTACAGTATATCGTGTGTGGTGGTGTATTTGTAGAATTCATGACATTCATATGTCTGTAGTAGATGTTGCAACCTCAGGAATAAGGGACGAAAATGTATGTGCCACAAATGGCAATATTAATGCACCACCAGCAAGTGAGCGGAGATGGTAGAGGATGAAAATGATCCAGAACCAGGAAATGAAGGAGAGGAAATTGGCGATGAGCGAGCAACAACAATGGTAGGGGTTCTTACATTTGGTGGAGGTGGGCTAGGGGTGAGGCTACCCTATCCTGACCCTAAATACAAAGCAGCAAGCTGAGAGGTGTTGACTGCCAGCGAGCTTACAAATCCATTGTTGTAGTTGTTTGGCCTTTTCTGTCCATCTGTGCTCATTGTGAAGAAGCCCAAATTTACCAATATATTTCACATCGATCAACGCATCTCATGTATATGAATGCATTTCGATGGATTTCACATCCGGTAATTACTGTATATTCAGGGTTTTCCTGCATTGAAAAGGCTCGAATTTTCTAAAGGCACCCGTTGATTCCTGCATTGTGGTGACTTTTTTTTAAGCTTCAAGAAATCTCTATTCAAACTTTACAATCCTTCAGTCTTACAAATGGATGAAAAGGAAGAGCGGCCAAGTCTCCAGTAGGTGATCAAATATACAGCCCAAATAGCTAAAAATCAAGCATCGTGTGAATTGAGAAAAATAGGACAAGTGTGGTCATAACTGGAGATCGCCTGGAGCCCCTTCCTCCATCAGGGGACCTGAGCATAGTGGTAGATAGGGGACTAGATGTCTTTATAAAGTGATGGAGAAAGCATGTTGCTTTCAGACAGGCCTCAATATTCTCTGTTTTCATTGCTACCATCCACCTGTAGATCCGTCACTGGGCAGAAAGGCAAATGCTTCAGGACAGTACTTGAATATAATTTCTTTGAATCAAAGTACTGGAACATCTGGAAAATAAACTGTCACACTGTTGGTCAGAGCTTCAAATTGATCCGATTTTAGTTTCGTTGATTTTCTTATGTGGTGTGCAAAAGCACGCTTAGAGCACAGAATTTTCAATAATATTACTTAATCCTCTCACCCTGTCATGTAGGATTGATTGCCTTGAGCATAAAGAAAGTCACAAATGTGGATAATACAGTAAATCACTTATTACAGTGACAGAATGCTAATCAAACTTCGTCACAAGTCGTCGACCTCTTACATTTACTTTTAAATACATTTTGAATAAATAATCTCAAGTGTACCTTTATATGGAGTCCTTATAAAGAAAATAAATAGAGATTTCAATGTAAATTAGCCCAAAAATACCCCAAAATGATTGTGAGGAATCTGAATCTCAATTCTAAAACATGATTGTTGGATTTTTTCTTTTCTTTTGTTTATTTCTTCTGAAGTGTCACTGTGTATTTACTACCAGAGCACGACTGCCTATCAAAACTAGATCAAAACACGGCGAGATGGAATCCATCTTGACACTTTTTCCCCCTCCCTGAGAGCTTATAATCACACCAAAGCTACAAATAAGATTGGACATGTTTTTAGTTGAAATCCTCTTTTTTTGACATTCTGTCACACAAAGAACACTATATCTTTCAAGGACTATCTTTGTATAAATACTTTTGTTGAAGATACAGCCATGGCTGTCTCAGTAATTTCCCATGAATAAATCCCATCATTTTGATTTTAAAGGGCCTTTAATTTCTTATATGGTTTCTAGTCATCACAATATGTTACAATATGCTGTTGAATATGCCTGGTGGCAACACAGGACTGTAGATCATGTGTCAGTTGACTTCGCATCAGGCAGAGGTATATCACTTGGCAGTTCATGTCTTGCTATTACGAGTGATGACTTCTCACGAAGACAGATTGTCTCGTCTGTACACACAAATCGCACACACAAATTGCATATTGTACTACTCTTGCCACTGATTTCGAGCCATATACATGCAAAATATAGCAAAACGACTGGCTCGATCCTGGCGGGCGCGCTGTTGCTTTGTGGAAGGTTTTGGCCGGTGGTTTACAAAATATTCCACTCTTTGTGCCAAAATTCTGCCAAAGAGGTTTCCTATGGGAAAATACAGTGCGGCAAAGAAATCCAGTCGTAATGGAAACGTAAGATATATTCGGGGAATTCCCAACATAAACCCGCACATACATACACACACAAACACAAACACAAACACAGGGCCAGCGCATTTTTACAATTTCATTTAGGGGAGATTCTAATTCTGCCCCTCGTACCGCGACAGTAGGCGGGAGGGGGAGATAGAGATAGATTGCTAGAGAGAGATATATCGTCTGCCAATAGCAGGATGATATATACTCTTTACACTCAGTGTGGCCAACTAAAATCAAAAGTCGTGATATGATGCTGTATTCTTATTCTTATTATATCATTATGGGTTATCTTTATGGTAAAATCCCATTGTCATTTTAATATACGATTATTGCTGCTTCGCAATGCAGAGGCAGCTAAAAATGCATTTGTTGACAGAGACAAAGAGAGCCAGAGACAGCTTCTATATGAACTATATGAAAAACATGTATTATTATCCTCAAGGATACACGTTGAATATATACGCAGGGATTCACAACTTCAATTTCTCCTCTCTCTCCTTCTCTTACTCACACTGTCTCTGTATTTACTGCCTGGGCGGAACATATCATTAGCGAGAAGGTGCCGTTGAACCGCTGGTGTGCCGAGTGGCGGGTGCATAGACAGCATCCATACCACACAACAAAACTTATTTTGATGGTGAGACATCGCTCTTACAGTCGACCGTCTGATCTCAGCGTGCATTCAACGAGCAACCGTTTCCTTTGGGTTTTTGTCTCGTTTGTAGCGTCACTGACTCGAGATATATTGAGAAAGTTCCAAAATAAAGTTCCAGTCGGGCGCTCTTTAAAGAGACCTTTTGGTGTGAGATTTCACAGTATAATTTCTCTTTTCTATTTCTTTTTTTTTTCAGCGGCGTCTGTGCGATGGAGTGGAGCTTTTTCCAGTGTTGGTTTTGATATGTTCTGTGATGTCGTTTTGTAGATAATACCTCCCAGAGCGGTTCACTTAAGCTAAATTCTAATACATGACATTAGTGAAATTCTGATTATGCTATCATCTTAAAGTGAACATCCCAAATTGGGCACAGTTCTTGTGGACTGTAGAATTCTTGTTTTGAATTCCCTTGGGCCACCAGCAAATGCTTTATGATAAAAACCATCTAACCATCACAGCAAACGCACACACAGTCTGAGAAACATTCATAGATTCACATTCACATTCCGAGTCTTGTGAATCTTTGGAATCTTTGGTTTCACAAGAGTCTCCGCTTTGTAGCAACACCCAATTTATACAATTCCGTGACTGATTAGGTAGCACAGTGTGTAGAAATAGGGAAAAGAAAAAAAGGCGAAAATAACATATTTTCACTGCATGTAGAACCGGGGCTCTTTAGGACCCTGGAGCTAACTTACCCTGTGTAGCTGTTTATCTTCAGTATGGCTGTGAAGGTGAGACTCTTGCGGTTCCAATGAGCCCAATTTCATTCATATATCTTGATGTGAGAGGTCTGACCCGTTTGAAAATAGTCAAGCCCATTTACTTTTGTCAAAAAAGATTGCCAACTTTGCCAACTTGATATGTTACGCCTGCTTCCCAGCGAGTTAGCTTGACATGCTGTTGTGGAAAAATATCCACTGCACACGTTTAATCTGATGTACCCATGTGTGAGATAAATCGATAAAGTATCGATTACACAACAACTTCTTGTCTAAACTTATAAAGTATATTTTAGATGTTTGCAAGCATCGGAAACACAGCGTGAGCCAGAGGTGGTACGACGGAGCAGACATTCTCAAAACACAAGGAGCGAGGAGACATCCGTTGGCTATCTCGTTGCCATGGTTATGTGGTTACAAGGTCGACATATTACAGTTCACTTCAGGAGCTGAGAGCTTCACTACTTTTCTATGTGCTGCATATTAAAGTGGTAATCCATACATTTCAGTAACACAAAAATCAATAGAGGTATGAGACTATATTAAGAAATTCCCATCACAGTGCTACACAGCTATAGATAACGGAAGCATACCGGTAACGTGTTTTGTCCTAGCTTATATGGTTTTTACTCATCGATTTTGGGTTTTATCTTGTGTCTTGTGTGTTTTATGCCCTGTGGTTTATCTTTGGTTAAACCCATTTTCTGTCTCTCTCTGCCTTGTGTTTTTAAGTGAGCCCACGAAAACAAAGTCCAATCAGCCGTGTTGATAAGGCGATAGAGTATTGGTGTAAAGCAATACTTGTATAGCATAACATGTATAGCACAAGACAATTTACTGTGTCCACTGACTTGACAGTTAATTGGATGGATTGTATGAAATGTGCTATTTATCAGTACTTACTCTGCTAGGAAGTGTTTGCATTTTATTTTACCATTGCATTACTAGTTTTGTAACTACATGTTTGCAGGTGTCCTTCCTAATTGCTTAGATCTTGTAAGAAATGTCTCCTTTTCAGCCAATACTGATCTCTTCCATCACTTCTTTTCTATCTTTTGTAGCATTTGTATCCCTTGGAAACATGGGGGCAAATTCACAAAAGGATTGTGCGGCATTTGCGGCCGCTAAACCGACGCAAATAACACAAAAGCAACCATCTAATTCACAAAGCTCCTGCAAAGGGCGGAATGCACCACTAACTGCGCTGCCACGCACATAGCGTCTCGGTGCACTAGTGCTATTTGCACGTATTTTAATGAGGTACTGTATTACAGGGTTACGTTCTCTGGCACAGTGCCGGATCTCCGGCATATGGCCGTTTTAGGGAAAGAAAAAAAATACTCCACATGGGATTTTGTTTTGGATACGGTTTATCTAATCTTGTTCAGCGAAGCAAAGGAGTATTCAAACTACCAATGGTATGAGAAAAATGCAACTCTTGCTCTCAACCCAACCAACGAGTACTAGCCAATCAGGCAGAGTAGGGCGGGTCATGCCAAGAAATGTAAGAGTGCAGCACGGCTAAAAAATGGAAACTAAGTTGATGAAACCTGGCAAAGATACGGCCTTAGTTGAGAAAGGAGTGCTACAAAGGCAAAATAAAAGGAGTGTTCTCGTTGAATATGGATGCATGTGTGTGTGTGTGTGTGTGTGTCACCCTCCGCATGCGCGTGGTAGAATGTGTGATAAATAAATGATTCTTGATTCTTCTTCTTGAACATGGACAAAATTCTGAATGTCCTCGTTCGCTTTTTTGATGACGATCTGGCCAAAGTGTCAATATACAGACACACAAACACAATATATAGCAAGCAGGAAGTATATCAAATATATCTGATACATTGCTCATGTATCAGCGCTGATGCTGGAGCTCAAAGATATCCTGCAGTGTAATGGTCTTGACTGGAAACAAGTCATCAGTATTCTACTGGACAACCGTGCAGTAATGAGAGGCAAGAAGACCAAGTGGAGATACAAGCAAGGAAGGAGAACCCTAACCCTAACCTTCTTTCAGTTATTGTTGGTTAATGAGTTTTAATTAGTAATTAACAGTGAAACAACATCCTCGGTGGGGGGTGTGTGTGTGATGCAGGAGATGGCTTCCTAACCAAGCCCTTGAATGACATGCACTAACATTTGAGGAAAAGGCCTGAGTAGAAGTTCTTCAACAAGAACAAGCAGCATCATCCCAAATGGGAACGGCAGTGAACCAAAACCGGAAGGCACGGATCTCTGTACTATTCTCAGAGTTTGACAGGTTGACAGCCTTGATCGATATGTTCAGAGGTATCTTTTACTATGAGTATGCTAACTCATGTGGCAACAACTGTAAATGTAGTGAGAGTCGATAACAATAAAGTTAGGGGCAATTTATACACACCCCTGATAGATTTATTTTTCAATGCAAAAGGGGAACAGCCAGGTCTCTTCATAACTATGAACTCAATTTATTTGCAGCACTCACATGATTTTGTTTTGGCCGTTAACTTTGCTCATAATTGTACATTCCATTGGCCACAGCAATCGTAAGCAACTTTATAAATTAAAATAGTGAATTGAGCGTGTCATCTTCTTGTGATAAGAGTTTTATTTACTCGTGTGTCAAATCATTTCAAATCAAATGTTGTGAGTTCTGTGAAATACAGAATACAACTTACAACATGATGATCTGACCAGTATTGAGGAGATTGTTTTTACACAACAGACTGTTATCAATAGCATGGAAGTACACATGCCCATAGCCAAGCTAGAGGCAAACTCACAGTCAATGACGCGCCTCCTAAGCGTGGATGACTGCTTGCCTGGTTTGAAAATGCCTTGTGATGCCAAGAAATGGTGAATGAGTACACTACCAGTCAAAGGTTTGGACACACCTGTTTGAATGTACTATGTTTTTCATTCTCTTAAAGCCATTTTTATCTCAGGGCTTATGCTTAAATACTTGAAAATAGACAAATATAAATAGTGAAATTGATGCCTATGTGTGAATTTCTCTGAAAAGCCTTTAACTTTCCATCAAGGCAAAGGGCGGCTACTGTAAATAATTTTAAATGTAAAATAGTTTTGATGTGTTTGATTTGATTTTTTGGTCACAGCATAATTCCACTTGTGTTATTTCATTAGTTTTGATGTTTTTACTATTATTCTAAACTGCAGAACATTTTAAGATGGATATGTTCTCGGACAGTACTTAAGTATACTGTAATTGAAATAACATATTTAATTTTTGGGGGACCTGGCCAAGAACAGCAGCACAAAGTTACAGGCAGAGGTACAACAAATATTTAATGTTTCATTATAAAAGCAATTTAAACTATGAGAAAAAAAAAACTATTTTAAAACAATTACAATTTTCACTTTCCTCCCTACCTTTAACCATTTCTTTAAAATCATTCAATGAGACCAGGTCCTGTAGTTTTGGATCCTTCTGGAGCTTGTTCCATGCCACAACTTAAATATCTTCTATGAAATAGTGCCATGAAATAGTATTCAGCTCCTCTTACTTAAATTCCAAATCTTCAATTCCTCCAATCCAAAGATGTGCAACCTTTAACTAATAGTATTGTTCTACATAATTTCCTCAAATAACCTCCAAATGAGGTCTGAACTGTTAATGGGCTTAAAGAAAACAATTTGGGCGAATCATTGAGTCCCCTTAGATGGATTGGATTAAATGTTCTATTTATCAGTAATTGCTGTGCTAGTAAGTGTTTGCATTTTATTTTACCATTGCATTACTAATTTTGTAATAACATGTTTGCAGGTGTCCTTCCAACCTTTCAGGGATTTCAGAAAAAACTGCAACTTGAAAAACCCATGGTGCACTTGCTGACCAGGGCCACCTTGAGATGGTGGCCCTGGTCAGAGAACTACTCACCAAATTCATGAAGGCCATCCCACTGAGTGCAAAGGAGATACTCAAGGTTAATGTCCGGAATAGAGAGTTCTACTACGACTATCTGACAAAAGGCTGTCTGCTCTCTCAGAAAAGGATACTTAAAGGCAGCAGAATTCCTTCGAAAACCTTCCTCTGAATTACCACATTATCACCTCACTCTCTGCATTGATCCATCTTTGATTCAACATGAATCTATCTGTGGGGCTTTTATCACATGAGGCAAGGCTTTGCCTCATGTGATAAAAGCCCCACAGATAGAACCAGAAGAGAGGAGAGAAGAGAGGTTTAATTAGATGAAGCACGGGCAGACCAAATAGATGTGGACCTGGTAGCTTGTGCCCAGAACTACATCGAGGAAGAGGGTCAAGTTGATGTAGACTGGTGGAGTGGAATTGTATCCATGAAGAATTGAGAGAGAGATGTGAGATTTCCTATTCTGTCTAAGATGGTCAAAGCACTTCTCAGCATCTTCACTGGTCCCTGGTTGAGGGATCATTTAATCTGATGGATGACATCCTTGAAGCAGACAGATGCCACATAAATGTGGAGACTTATGAGAGCCTTGCAATTGTCAAATCTACAATTAAAGCAAGGGATTGGACAGCCTCAACAATGACAATAGACCATAGCTATTGAGGAGGTCCTGCCGGGAGCGATTTGCGCCCCAACCGAGCTGTTTTTATTTTAGATGTACGTTATTATATTTTACTCCGTTTCCTTATGGAATGAAATAAGCACTGTGCATAATGGGGACAATGGGGATATTTACACATTTTATTCATGTAATAAATGAACTGTGTGGGAAGAGTAAGTTTTATTATAGATTTACTCATACTACTTAAATGTTTGTGTGTCACTGCACAAAACAAGGGAAAATTGCACTCAGCAGCAAAACTTTATGGCCGTGTTGGCATATCATTAGCGCAATATCTTTTGAATCGGACGCTAAGACGGCGCAGATAGTGGACGCAATTGATGCACAATTCATGGTGCTATTAGCAGCCGCAATCCATTCTTTGTGAATCCGCATTGACTTTTAAGCCATTGACATTATGTCAAGTATTCTCCATTGTCCCCTTCCATTTCATTAGCCATGATCACCAAAGCATTACAGCTCAGAAAGAGTTTGTCAGACACCTCCACTGGTAATAATAATAATAATGATAATGATAATAATGGTAATTATAATAATAACCTTCATTTGTATAGCATATTCAATATGCTCAAAGTGTTTTATATTACTAGCGTAGGCGATAAAACAAAATTTGAAAAAAGTAGTCTTTAATGTCCTCATCATCTGTCTGGAAGTGTCATGGGTTCAAGACCCGGTTCAAAGAAAATATCAAACATCACATTTCAAAGAGTTTCCTTCAGCAAAGACACCAGGGGGCTCCTTCACTAACCTTGCTTGGAAGAAACAGCACCAACCCATGATAGCGTCACTTGCGTCGCTGTCTGACTTCAAACGTTTTCAGTTAAGTCTCTCAGAGCTTATTAAACATGACTATCTGAAGTGTCGCTGAGGCAAAGAAAATACCTCTGCACTCTATTATTTCTAATCAGGATGCGTGGAAGAACCCAGAGTATCATATATAATAATAATGCAAAATAATGCTTGTATCCTTGCTTGCCGGAGAGCAGAAGCTTATTATGAAATATTATAAATACAAACACATAATTGCACAAAATAAGACAACTGTGTCACAATATATAATGAAGAAATACTGTCAGAAATCAGGTTGCTGAGAGATTTGGTGTAAACAGAATTGTTTGTGTAATACTTGATGACTAATAACTATTGTCTAACATCAGGCGCAAGTAAACTAGGCCTCATTTCATATTTTTGTCAATGTGAATAGGGGCTCAAGTTACATGAGTGGGACCGACTGGGTGACTTTTACATATGATGACTGTCTTTATACTTCATGTGATACTATTCTAAATATTATCTCATGATGGCATCTTTAAAAAATTATTTGAAAACCCGAAGGGTTTTCATTCACTACATACCAATTGCCCAATATTACATACAACATTGACAGCTGGGTGGCTGTATATTTTTTTTACCTTTACTGGAAACGATAATATGCATTGTGTATAGGCTACATGTATTTTAATTATATAATGTGATTTTCAGTTAATTGGCACAGCTCCTACTGAATGTACAGTAGAGTACAGTGGCTTCTTCACGTCGGAGGAGAAACTTTTATGAACATCATATTACGTTGGTCTGTTTTAATGTAAAACCAAATCCCCTTAGATCGCTCTGGTTTCACTTAAAGCTTCCGTGCTTTGTAGCTATTTTGTACTGTGTCTATACGAATTCATATAGACGGAAAAGGAAACTCCAACGTAAAACAATGACAGATAAAAGTTATTTCTTTATCCACTATAATTCCACTGAATTCTAATTCATCATTCTTCAGGATTTCACTGGAAATGACAACAACTTTTACTAGCATTGATTGTGGTGAACCATTCATTTAATATATATTAATATCTTTATTTTGTTATCATTATCTAAATCAGGGGTGTAAAGTACAAGTTCATTCTGAAAAGGTTCACAATTAATGAACCATCCATTTACAAAACAGATGATGAACAGCCTGAGATGTAGTGCAATTTCAACAATATGTATAATTTTTCCACATTCAATCAGTCTACTGTCATTACATGTGCATTACAATTTGCACATCACAGTGCAACTACAAGGTGCAAATCATTTTAGTCGCATGTATTTTGGAACTGAACAACAATATAGTATTTTACTTCTTTGTGATTCTAACAACTTGTCGAGATCTAGAAACTATTTTAATTTTCCACACATTTCCACTCCTGTGTAGTAAAGCTGCCATCACCACACCAACTGACATGGAAGCTGTTGAGGAAGAAGGTTAAGTCATCTCCTGCCTTACTAACCATTTACAAATGAAAAGGTTTGGCAGTGCCTTAGCAACAGGGTTCCACCAATATTGTTTTAAGATAGAAGTCTGATGCAGATTATTTTGTACTGAAGCTGCTGATTGACAATTTTACACTATGTTAAATATATTTAAATATGAAACAATAAGTATTCATTGTTTTTTCAGAGAAGTGTATTCTGGTCATGGTGGGAAAGCCTCTGAAGCAGCATTTTACATGAAGTAGACTACTCACTGTGTAACCTCCTCCCGAAACCTCTTAGCCTTCATTTATTGTGCAAAACTGCGAAAATAGATAGAAAAAATACAAAACCTT
Organism: Cyttopsis rosea; assembly: GCA_900302355.1. NCBI lineage: Eukaryota > Metazoa > Chordata > Actinopteri > Zeiformes > Parazenidae > Cyttopsis > Cyttopsis rosea. Next base: position 20,652 of record OMKR01046000.1, on the reverse strand, counting down.
TTCTCAAGTAACTTCCGTCTCTGAAAAACATTTTTTCATGAAATACAATAAAAACTGACTTCAAGTATTTGTTATTTATTTCCCATTTTGTGCCAGTCAAAATCTATTTAGAAATGTTGTAAATAATAAATATAATTAATAAATAAATATAATCAATTAATATTTATTATAAATAATAACAAAACAAAATTTGTTACTGAGAAAGCGAGGAGTCGGCTACTGCGCATGTCTCACTGGTCAGACTGCAAACACATATACACAGTATATATATACTGTATATGTAACAAATATTAACATAATAAATATAAATATAAAAACCTGCAGACAAAGATATTTTTTTCCTGGGTAAGAAGGTATACTGCAGTTTCCATTACGTATTATATTGGTTTATTCATTTTGCTTGCCTCTGATATTTTTTCCCGTACTAGTACACTACACAAAGTCACTGCGAATGCATATGTGAGGAGGTTACGGAGCGGTCAGCACTGCATCGTATACATGGTGCTTCTGAGCCATAAAAAGACCGTAAAATCCCTGCCTTCTCATTTAAAATGGACCACCAGCGCATGGCGTGACACCCTACTTAGACCGTACGTCTCCAAATTGAAATATGCAAATCAGTACCCGCATATGGCTGGCAGGGCCGCGCCCTTATTTGGAAAAGTGCTACTTGCGCATAATCTACTGCGGCACACAATGGCTGGCAGTGGAGAGAAAGAGCAAGTGTAAATGTAAATGTAACCTATTATCAGAGGCGCCCTGCGAAAGGCTGAGCCTCTTGATGGGAAAAGTAAAATGTCAGAAAGTATGTCCTTGCCATCCCCAAGCAAGCTGACTGAGAAAATGGCCCTGTTATTACCTTGAGTCACAGCCCCTCGCACACAGCTGGATGAAGGAATCGAGCAGCGTCTGGAGATGCGACGCTCAGGTGGACGCTGCAGGTAGTACCCAGCGTGTCCATCACGGGCGAAGCCGGCATTATACCGGGAGCCCGTCCTCTCCACATTGCAAATGTATTTGCTTTGTACCATTTCAAGTAACAGTGCGGGTTTGCAGATCCACCACGCTTGCTGAGAACGCCCTTCTCCTCCACACCCCTTTAAGCCGAGGGAACCATGAAACCCCCGTCGTACTGATTAGAAAAGTGGCTTTAAACTTCAATCTTTATTTAATTAATTGGCTGAATGCTATACTTAATTATGTGTTTGGCACAAAGTGATAATTTCTGGCTTGTTTATAACAGTAAAGTCTGTACTGTATGTTATCGTCACTTTCAAATTTGGTCCGCCAGCTTTGTAGTTGTACTTGAGATGATATATATATCGCATTTTACATTTTGCTGTTGACAGGCCTCATCGCAGTACGTTTAAACTTTTAAATTAATCTCACTGGCAATCGTGCATGCCTGTGTGTGACCTGACCTTTCACCGTGTCAAGATAGGCTAATTATTGGCATTATCGCTCAGCCCAACTGGTACTATCGTTCATCATTTCTCATTTTCCTATTACGTGCCAGTGGGCAGTGGGTTGACATCACCAAATGGCTTTCTTCCTTTGTCGTAGAACATCACGCAGGCCATTTGTCCCCAGAAGGTAGCGAATAGTGATGCGCGCGTTGACTCGTGACCCACGGGTCCGGGTGAGGGTCAGCAATAAACAAACTTCTGAATAATTCAGGTGGGTTGCGGGCAGAAGAGATTAAAATAATAGTAATATAAGAAAGCCAAATCGGGCCATCATTCAGGCCCGATTATTGTAAGTTGTTATGTATTTCGCTCATATGCCTTTTATGTTAATTGCACCTATAATTCAATGTAAGATTAGGTCTACATAAATATTTGTTGGTTGGAAATTACATGGTCTGGTGCATTTGTTACAAAAAAAGAAAGAAAAGTGGGATTATGCGGATCTAGGATCTTTCTAATCGTCCAGGTGTTGGGCAGCTGAGGGTGGATGAATGGCCAAGGCCGGCGGGTTTAGGTGATGTCAGAGCTGACCCGCGCATCCCTAGTATCTAAGGTTGCCACGAGTGCATGGAATTTAGCTTGGTGCAGTTGTGTTCACTGCATGAATAGAATGTCCTTCTCTTACAACATGAGTGCCATGTTCTATTTATCGAGGTAGAAGAATGGAGCCCTGCTCGGTGATGGGGTAGTCCTGATTATAAAAAATGTCACCTGAGGTCGTTCAGGTCTGAATCTATTTATGCCGTTGTTCACTTGGGAGTACAGTGTACAGGAAAAATCTGGATTTAGCTTAATGACGGCTGATAATACAAAGGAAGAAATATTAATAGAGGCAAAGGTGTCGGCTCGGCTACCCTTGCTTCACATTCACTGTTTAAATAACTGCCTCAGTAGAGGAACAGAGACGTGAAGGTCCTCCTGTCTTCTTCTGTGTGCTTATTTAATTTTGGATTTATCTATATACAGTGTATACTGTATATTTTTTCAGACAATGACGCAGACTTCTTTTCTTTTCTTCCATTTAATCATTGCATGAGCTTCTACTCGTTTCTTTGTCGGAGATGATTTTGTAGTAACCATGCATCCGGTTAAACTTGGTGAATAGAGAATAGAGGAGGAACCTCAGTAACCCCAGAAGACCCCAATTTTATTTGTTTGCTTGGACAAATCATTTTCTGGAGGGGCTAGATTTTGCCCGAGAGTGACCGATCTACAGTACTAAGCCCTACTTTAATGTGGTGGTCAGTTGTATCCAACCAAGGCCAGTCACACCAGCTTCTTTCCCTTTAAATACAGTTGCGCCGTTTCTAAGACAGAGTCATTAGGAGAACCTTACGCACATTTACGCTCCTTTAAATAGATCAGCCTCTTTTGCTGGGCATCAGATCTAAGATGAAGCCTATTACAATAGCTTTTTTCTTTTTCTTTTGAAGAACATCTCATCTCCTGGGAGAAAGGAGCCACACATTAATTGCGGTTGAAGATCTGTTCCAAATTCCCTTTGTCTTTGTCACTTACAGTAAGTGTTTTAAAGGAGTCATATCATGCTCCTTTGCAACAAGTTAATATAGGTCTCTGGGGTCCATGCCTTTGAAGTGTTTTGCTGAAAATACCACTCAGATTATTCATTATAGACATTCTAACCTGCACCTCTATCCTTCCAGGCTCTGACAGGCTGATTCAGTGTGCGTGTATGCGTGTGCGTGACTCAGTGTGTGTGTGCCAAACATTCACTATTTCCACCTTATCGGTCCACCAAAATCAGTTTCTGAACCAATTTGATGCGATAAATAGGCAATGCAGTTGCTTATTCACTCTCTACAATGCCTAATTTAAATGTTTATTTGTAAATTCCCTGCATTTGTGTTTCTGTGTGTGTGTATTTGCTTCCGTGCGTGCACATATACTGTGTGTTTATGTTGTGTCTACACATGTGTTTGGATGTCTTTGCATACATGTGTTTGGATTTCTGTGTGTACACATGTAGATGCACACACACACACATATGCACACACTGTGTGTGCGTATGTGTGTTTCTGTTATGTGTCTCCACATGTATATGTTTGGATATGTGTGTATGTGTGTGTGCACATGTCGATGTTTTATGTTTGTGTGTGCTGTGAGACTCCCCAATACACAAATTTTTTTTCTACATCTGCACAAATAAGGAGTGACTGAGAGAGGGAGAGATAGCGAGAGGGAGGATAGAACAGGAAATTAGAGATTGCGATACGACTGTAAAAGACCTAACGAGCGGGGGGACCTCAGCCTGCAGACAGGAGTTTGAAGCAACATCAAAAATCATGTAAATGATTGAAAGAAATTTAATCCACATTCTCTACTTACAAGATGAAAGACTGTGCTGAACTATCTCTGTGTCTAAATCCAGCAAATATGTCTGAACACATTACTGTACCAGTGGAGAACCTGAGCGTAGAACCATAGATCTTCACCACCACCTAGAGGGAACGCGGCAGCACATGCAGGACGGTTCCCTAATTCATCATCTGTTAATTCAACATCTATATAAACAAATGTGTTATGTATGAAGACAAGTAATCCCGTCTAAATTGTTGTAACCATTACTTGAAGTTGTATTTCTTTAACTTCTTTTACCCCCAGATTTGTTACATTTCAATCCAGGGGTCCGGCTTCAGTTTCCATGTGCACCAGGCACGGGACAAACCAGTGTCCACCCCGCTTGGGATTAATAAAAGGGTCGTTGACGTGACGTGACATAAAATACAGTTGCACAAATTCATAGTTATTTTACCTTCAAGATTTTTTGGGGTCTTTTTTTTTGTCGTATTTGAAACTTAAACATTAACGTGTCCTGTGGTGGCATGATGTAGAAAATATAAACATCAGTAAAATAACAAATGATTCCTGAAAATGGATCAAAAGGCTTTTGGCATTGTGTCACAGGAGCCTATTTTCTTGTATTATGTTCTTTAATCACTGAAGCTATAAGAAATTGATTACATTTCATTAAATTTGGTAATAAATATCTATTTGCTATGTATTACTCACAGCGTCACAGCGCAGGACAATTAATGTGATGAGTTCATACAAAAAATGCAAAAAATTGTGAAATACAAGGAATTTTGGTGACCACTTACTTCCTCCTTACTTCCTGAAAATAAACAATATATTGAATATTAATATATACATTTCTTATTGAAATCAACAAATTCTGAAAATTTCACCTCCTTTGGTCAACTACCCAAAAACAACTGATAATGTGCCGGGTCTGTTCTATTATCTTCTACTCAGGAAGAAAACTCTTGTTTTCCAAGTGTAAGGGAATCTTCAGCTTGAATTTTTCCGGCTTCAAAGGTGTCGTTTGGTTGCAAGGAGACATTGTTAATGCCACTCTTATTATCACTGATATTTGTTGCCACTGTAAGAAAGGATCTACATGCGGGGAGGGGTGGTCCTCATAAGCCGGTGGGAATTACACAAGTAAATAGTATATATCTTTTCAAATATTTTCTTATATAATACAGTTAAAAACACAGGGTGAGATATTAACAAGGAAAGTACCTGTCGTCACTAAAAGATTGGGTTTAAATGATCGACACAGGAGTCGCCACGGTGAGGTTAATAATAGTAATAATAATAATAAATGTAGCTGCAGGCAGCAGTGCACAATTAGTTCTCCTGCCGGAGTGGAGCCGCTATCATGCGGTGGAACGCATCATCACTTGCTGATCTCTGCAGTCTCGACCCGGCGCAGGTTCTACGCAAAGCAACCAACCGTGTACACGGCACACTCAGAGCCACACCCTGCTTAGAATTATCATATTGGATGATGATGTCACAAAGTGCTCCACCCCGGTACCTTTGCTTGTCTACAAAACATGCATTCACAATGGGGGAACAATTCTGACAACATGTGGAAGATAAGTGTTTTATTGAACAGTTGGCCAAAACATTTGGACCAAACAAAATATAACAATCTTTATTTTAAAAAAAAATTAAAATTTATAAAGATCGCCTGATATGTAATATCCTTTCAGTACAAAATCAAGGCCATCTTCAGAAAGGCAATGTTTCTAAAGCCACTTACTATCCAATTTTTTGCTGGGGCTGTCCTCTCGACTTCAACCGCCGCTTGACAGACTAGGGCTCCTTCCTTGACCCGCTGCGTCCTGACTGTATCCTGATCCTCTCTCCTGAACCTCTCCGCTGCGATGCTGACAACGAGTGTCGTTATTGTCTTCAGCCGACGGTTCTGCTCCTCCTTTGTAGTTATTTGCAGCACCCGATCTGCGATCCGATCCGTTGGTCTTTGGTGCTGTAGATGTCTCCCTCCTGTCTGGTTCCTGTGTCACCCAGCTGTTGTCTGTTTGTAATGTGTATTTATTCCCTTCCCCCACTGTGTCTTGTTGCTAGATCGTCATTCCTACTACAGTATGTGTGATGTTACCCGGCTCCTTTAGGTACGTCATTGTCAAAGTTTCTGTATTTTTAGTTCTTCTATTTTTGCTCTCATGTAAAGTTTCTCAGTTTAGTCAACCTTGCCTTCGTCTTTGTGTCTGCATCTAGGTTCGGCCTTGGTCTCTTAACGGCTATTTCATGAATTTCATCCTGATTTTTCCATTAAAGATTCCATACTGTAGCTTCCTTTTCCTTTCTTCTTTCGGAACATGAGGTTTTTCAGCAGGTTTTTCCATATGAATAACAATACAGTTGTGGTAGCTGAAGCATGGTGGTATTACTTTAACATTAATGTGATTCGTGGAAATCTTTAATGTATACATGACCCAGTAATGTGGCATTTTCTGCTGTTAATTCTTTTGTCAATTGAGAATATCTGCGTTGGTACATAACAAGCATCTGTTCCAATTGAAATGCGATTGTGCATTATTGTTGCGTTGATGTTATAAGCTGCCACACCAATTGGGGCTGTCAGCAACACACGTATCTCTTCAGGGTTATGAGACAGTTTGGACAAGATGCGATGTGTCTCATGATACGATGCTTGTATTAAGTGCGGTTTACCAGTGGCAGCACCTCCAGATATGAAAACAGGAAATGGCTCAGGATTTTCACCATGTATGGCATTTGGCATTGATATTGTTGTCATTTCAGGCCTCTTGTTGTGCACGTTGCAGCAGTAAACCCATTTCTCTTTCTGCTTTTGAAATGTAGGACACAACAACTGTCAACTATACAAGAATAAGCATCAACAACATATTGAATGTCCATGTTTGCATTCCAACATCGCAAAAGCTCTGTTGTATTGATTCAGCCAAATATCACAGTTTCTTTTCAAAACAATACCTTTTTTTCCGTCATTTTCTTGTAGGCAGCTTCAAAAGTCTCTTGAGAGATTCCAATAGAAGCAAACAAATGGTGAACCGAGACAGTCTTGTTATTTGTGAATTATCATTAACTTGTAAAGGTTGTTCACCGTGATCTTGTCCCTCACACTCTTCCCTATCAGCCTCTTTTTCTTGTTCATCAGCGTGTTTACATCTTGTGATAAGTGTTTGGTTACTTGGTGGCCTTGGGAAAATAAATCTACATATTGTTCCCTTTTTCTTGCTTGTTTTTCAGTGTCTTTTGGGTTTGTGTTTGACACATTTGACACAACTTGATTTAATCTCAGATAAATATTGTCCATAGAAAATGTAATACAAGTTTTTGGAAAATCTTCCATCAGCATTGAGAATTTGTGCATTTAAATATCTACAGTACTTAAAGGTGCAGTGTGTAGAATTTAACGGCCACTAGCAGTGAGGTTGCAACCAACTGAATTCCCCTCCGTGTCCTTGGTGGTGCAGCATGGCGGCATCCGTGGAGGAGAAGCTATGGTGGCCAGGAAACACGCGAAAGTCCCTCTCTAGAGCCAGTGTTTGGTTTGTCCGTTCTGGGCTACTGTAGAAACATGGCGGTGCAACATGGCGGCGTCCGTGGAAGGGGCTCCAGCCCCCATGGAGATATAAACGGCTCATTCTAAGGTAACGAACACACAACGATTCTAATTTCCATGGGATTATACACTAATTAATACATACTTATGAATATTATATTCCATATTCCATTCCATTTCTGACAAGTCTGTTCCGCAAAATGCTACTAATTCTACACACTGCACCTTTAAGGCCAACTTTTCTTTTCTAGCATCATGAAAGGTTCCTATTCCTTTTGGGAAAAGAACTGGGAAACATTTTGCTTCATTGGTTTCATCAATTAATAATCTCACAGGATTGTTCCCTTCTGTCAGTGCTACAGACAAAATGTCATCAGTGCTGGTCCAACACCTCTTGTACAATATCAACTGGTTGTAAACATGTGTCCATAAACATACCATGTTGCTGTCTGTCATGTAATGACATCATCAATGTTTTCATCATCTGAACTCAACTCTGCCTTTTGAATGTTATCGATACACACAGACTGCTATTATCAGTTTTATTTTGATCTTCTTTAATTTTGCTTAGAGGATTTATCCATTCATTGTTAAACTCCAAATCCTCATACCATGTATTATGTCTTTTCAGATATGTCAGCGCTCCTTGTATTTTATCTGTATGAACATACTGATATTTATTATGACCTTTCTAGGTTTCTTTTCAGTTTGACACGGATCATTAGGTCACGATCATCGGATCTTGGAAGAACATTTGTTAGGTTGGTGATATTTCAAGGTACACATGTAACTGGTCCATGAACCCCATTTTCTCCTCCTTTTGGTAAAGCTAGTATTTTCATGAATGGAATACAGTATGTCTCACAATTAGGTGCTGTTCCATTGAGTTTAAACTGTTTGGTTGTGGTGGAATAGGATCTAAAGTCAAATTGTTTAGAGTGCTTTCTTCAGGAACTCTACCAGAAATGAAGTGAAACAAATCCGTTGTTGACCAGTAGGTCCACTTTTAAAATGACACGGTGCAGTACAAGTACCTGTGCATTTGTGAAGATATGTTTCCGTTATGAATTTATGAGATATTGAAGCAATCAGTTTTCCTTTTTTGCAATATTGTTCTTTTTTGAAAAAGTTAAACAGTTGATGATGGTATACTGCACACACATACAGTATTTGGGACCAGTACTTATCTTTTGTCTAAATTGTTCAGGAACAAATGTCATAAATTTTTCTTTGTCTTTCTAAATGTTGTAATTTCTTGTGTTTTTGATGCACCATTTGCATATTTCTGTTTACTAGATTTTAGTATATTTTCTCTGTAGTGTTCATTAGTAGCATCCTGTCTGTTACTGTTGGTCTTTTATGTGTGTGTGGGGCGGAGGCGTGGTCTCCCACTTCCTGGTTCCTGGCTACCAGCTTCGCGCAGCTGCAGGCAATCGGCTCATCACCACCTTCTCCATAAATACCCAGACTCTCCAAATACCGCCAGATTGTTGCCTCATCTCAGTGGATCCTCTCACCACTGCCGTTTGCCTGCCAGTCTGTTGCTGCTTGCCACCCCACTGCTCACCAGCTCCCCTCAGTGCCTCCCTGCTTCATCCGGATCTTCTGGCTCCACGCCACTAATCCACCATAAAATATACTCATACTCACTCAGTCCATGTCCTGCCCTTGGGCCCGATCCGTGTTCATAACAAAAGTGCTTCGAAAGATGATCTACACTGCTCAGATCAATTAAGGGAACACTTAATACACATCAGATCTTGAGGAACGAATTATTAAAGTTGAAAGTCTTTACTGATGTACGTTGTATAGTTTGTTGAGAACAAAATGACGTAACAACAGTCAATGGAAACCAAAATCATCAACCCATTGAGGGCTGATTCAAAATCACACCAAAAATCAAGGTAAAATCACAGGCTGATCCAACTTGCGTGAATTTATCACGCGTCAATGGCGGACCTGCCAATTCTGGTGTTCTCTGGCGAATGGCAATCGAGCTGCATGGTGCTGGGTGTTTGGTCAGAAACATGCACACCAGTAGCCTGCTGGAGGTCATTTTGTAGGGCTCTGGCAGTGCTCCTCCTGTTCCTCGCACAAAGGAGCAGATACCGGTCCTGCTGCTGGGTTGATGACCTTCTACGGCCCTGTCCGGCTTTCCTCGTGTAACTGGGTCTGCTGGTATCTGCTGGACCATGCTCTTGAGACTCTGCTGGGAGACAGCAAACCTTCTTGCGACCGCACGTATGGATGTGCCATCCTGGAGGAGCTGGACTACCTGTGCAACCTGATTGGGGATTGATCACTTGTGCTTCCTAAATGACAGATTGATATCCCTGAAGTTAAACTGACTTGGTGTTATACTGTGACGATTAAGTGTTCCCTTAATTTTTTTGAGCAGTGTATATACAAAGAACCTTCTACATGACCTTACTTTCAGACATGAGATCTCTACCAATTGGCCCCAAGGTTCCTCAACTTAATTAATAGGCTTTATTTTATCAGGTAGACTCATTCAAGAAAAGAGTACATATACAAAATCGAAACCAAAAGAACGCAGATCATTAGTTAAAACTTTTAAATCATGCAGCGGAATGAGCATTTGGAATTCAAGGTTCTTCACAGTACATTCAAGATGCATAGTGTCGAAATCCAGTCTTCCCCAGTTCAGTGTTGAACGTTTCGGGCTAACCAGCCCTGTGATCCGGTGTCTGGTGTAGCAGACACATGCTTAATGATCTCTCTGTCTCTCTCTCTTTCTGTTTTTGTCTCCTCTCTCTCTCCGTAGATCATCAGTGAGAAGCACAGGGCCTACAGCTGGGTGGCAGAGCTGATCCAGGTCTTCATAGCCATCAGTATCACCGTTTCGTTCCTCGTGATGGGGTCTGCCTTGAAGCACACCAGTAGGATTGAACCCTCTCTGCTTGTAGATAGATAGATAGATATTTTGTTCATCCCCAAAGGGTAATTGCCACGAGCAGCTCACATCAAAAAACAATAGGCAGTAATACTTTAAAACAATAGAATAAAAATATCGAAATATAAAAATTAAAACTGTAAAAAGTGAAATATGCCATAAACTTTGCAGTTAACTGTACACAAAATGTAGGCACGGTGGTTAGCACTGTTGCCTCACAGCAAGAAGGTCCTGAGTTCGAACCCCAGCCATCCCAGGTCCTTTCTATGTATTGTTTGCATGTTCCCAACCTTCGGATCGAAGATGGCACAAATGGCAATATAAACCTGAAAACTGTTACACAATAACATAAAAAATATGGTAGGATAGTGGAAAATAAGCCCAGTTTTGGACCGGGACCCACCAATTGAGACCCACTGACATAGAGGCTATGTTCTTTCTCTAGCATGCTGTTAATACTGGAGGGAAGGATTATAATTGTTTTAGTCTGAGGAGTTTCTAACTATAGACCCTTTTAGAACTTGCGCTGAGTAAGTCATTTCGGCAATTCTTTAACGTGAATATTTGGCAAGTAATGATATGCCATAGTAGCAGTAGTAGCATTTGTAGGTGTGATGGAGGTAACAGTAGTAGTAGTTTATAGTATTGTCCTATCTAGTGGTGTAGAAAAGACCACTCTAGTCTGTCATGTAATCTATGTACAGATTAGATTTGTGAATGGAGACTTTTTGATTGCAAATAGCCAAGTGATTGTGACATTGACCGACCAATGGACTGTGACCAGGATTGGGACTGGGATTGGGATTGACAGGTTGTGTTTTGTCCAGTTGATGGCCTGGTGAGCTCTGTGTGGACCAACAAGCTGGAGTGGCTGTCCAGGGCCTGGGAGAGACGCCTGCCCACCATGCTACGCATCTGCTCTGCTCAGAGGTGAGTCTTTCACAATTTGACACACTGCTCACCAGCCAAGACACAACACTTCTACATCAGGATGGATTCCATTTGCTTGATTTGATCCTATTGGATTACAGTGGCAGAAAAAGTACAAAAAAAGAGATATTTTACTAAATAACTGCTCTGGTAAAAGTGAAAGTCACTCATTAAAATACTACTTGAGTAAAAGTCTTAAAGTAGCTGATGTTAAAGGTACTTAACCTTTTTAGCGCCGCAAAACCGCCGGTGGGTTCACTGCAGTCCGTCTTTGACAAAGTCTCGCGAGATCTGCTTTTAAGCCACCGGTTAGCTTCCAATTTCAACCGAAACGAGACAAGCAGGCCTACCCGTAGGTGCTTAGCCTGTCATGCTCCCAACTCGCTGGGAAGCGGGCGTAACGTATCTCCAAAGTCTGCGATACTTTTTTGACAAAAGTAAATGGGCTTGACTATTTTCAAACGGGCCCCTTGACCTCTCACATCAAGATATCTGAATGAAACTGGGCTCATTAGAAGCAAAAGAACCTCACAGCAATACCGGAGCTAAACAGCTACACAGACTAAGTTAGCTTCAGGGTCCTAAACACACGCGGTTCTTCATGCAGTGAAAATATGTTATCTTCACCTTATTTTCTTTCCCTATTTCTGCACACTGGGTATTGCTACAAAGCTGAGACTTGTGAATCCAAATAGCCCAGTTGCATTCATGTGGGATGAAATATGGCCTCATAGTAACCATTTCAATGTGATGACACCATTTTTTTACTTGACCTTGCTGTATAAAATGACCTATTGTGACCTCTAGGATAATCCCAACCTCATGAAACTCTAGTGGTGGTCTGGTCTTTTGAGGGTATTTTTGACGCTTTTTCCCCATTTCCGAGTGGTGGCTAGAATGGCTAGAAAGTGTACCAAAGCTGTATAGTATCAACCCACACCTTGGTGCAGCAACTAATCACACATAATTGAGCATGGGAATGGCCATCATTAGGCATGAGTATAATGTTTAAAGCCCCTTTACACTCAAAATATTAATAATTTTATCAGGCGCAATTAAAAATATAATGTTTATTACCTTTTAATTGATAGAAAACATTGACATACAGTGTCAAGCTGCATCTCAAATGATTCCTTAGGGTCTCAGCTTTCTGAAGGCACTTGTATGTGGCACCAACTGCTGACCTATACCAGCCCCCCCAAACTCCAACACCTCCACCTCACTTGGAACCCAAGAACTGGGCCTGCAGCTTAAGAGGTTAAAGGGACATTTAACTAGATTCAAGATTCTTCATGGACAAAATGACAAAAGTGAAATGATAAAAGTACTCACCAAAGTAGTACTTTAGTAGTTTCAGTTGGAATTCATCATCACCACAAGGGTGTCCATTAAAAATGTTTTTGGACAATACTTTGTTTGCCTGGCTTGACTAGGTGCTACTGAGCAGAGCAGTTTTTGAAAAGTTGATAACTACTACCAATTTAGCATTTTTATTTTTCACATGGAAAGAAAGCCAAGTCCATAGATCAAACATAACAAACTTCTGCTTGACTTCTGTTTGTCGCCACAGAAGCTGAGCAGGGGAGCAGCCCAAGCCACACCGGCATGGGTTCTGACCAGGAGGACAGTCGAACCGCCACCATGGGTACGACAATGAAGGGTAACGCAGACATGCACACACACTCATCATTGTTTAAGTAAATTATCTAATACCCCCGCCACCAGAAAACCACCCCATGACATGAGCGTATGGCTGTTTTTGTTTTCATGTAGATGGTCCAGAGTTCCAGGAGAGCTTTGTCACGTCAGGGGTTTTCAATGTCACCGAACTGGTCCAGGTCTCTAGAAGTAAGCTTCAACGTCTGCTTCCCCAAACTATTGTAACCTTTACCTTGCGCAGCCATTACCGGACAGCCATCACTTAACCTTTGTCTGGCATTTGGTGTTTACTTCCACCTCATCTTCAGATCGAATACCAAACAATAGTTTAGGTGTCTAGAATTCGGCACCATGAGTCGTTCTCAACCCTTCTCTCTTTTTGAACATTTCGCCAGTGTCTGCTTAAAAGGTTCTTCTATTGATTCTTCTAGCCTAATTTTACTAAATGTAACTTGAAAATACTGTTCTTCTCTCTATATTACCATGTATATTAAGTTCATTTTTAATTTACTTTGGGGGCCAAATAATTTGGTCGCCAGTTACGGACTCCTACTATACACTGTGTATGTTTAATCAATCATCTGTGTGCTTCACTGTGTCTCCAGCTCCGGTTGTAACGGGAGCAGGCCCTAGTTTCTCTCTGGGAGAGCTACAGGGTCATCTGGCCTACGACCTCAACCAGTCGGTCAACCAGTCGGTCAACCAGTCTGTCAACCAGCCAGTCAGCCTGAGACGGTCACTGGCTAGCACGTCATCCAGCAGGTATATTGTTACAGTGTTTCAATATCATGAACTCTCTGAACATTCGTTAAAGGGATACTGCAGTGCTTTGAAAAATGTGTGTATTCTGCCCAGATTCAGGCCAGAAGGTCAATACCGATTTTCGTCCCCCTGTGTCTAGAAACGATATATTGACGGGCTGCATGCTAATGGTGTTAGCTCAATGCAAGGCAGAAGGGGGAATCGACTAGCCGAGCTCCTGTGAAATTAGGGGAAATACGCCTTCCAGCAGAGGTATTTAAGCGGTGCATCTTGCATCTTCATTACGAGTAAAATCAAAAACCTGAAAACGAAGATCTTAGTAGACCCCTGTAGAGTTGCCAGTTCAGTCAACTGAGTTTTGCTGACGGTACATTTGCAGTTCGTACCTGGCAACCCAACCCCCAGCTCAATAAACAAAACATCAATAGGCAAGTGCAGTTCAGCCATCTTCACACAAGTTGGAGGCACTAATGTTCAGGTTGTTTGTGGTTCAGATTAATCTCACCAAGAAAGAAAGAAAGAGACTGAAGCTTTTATCAAGTTCCAAAGGTTCCAAAGAAAACGCCGGAAGAACTGGCTACCGAACTTGGCTCTTTCATATCAAGGGGGAGTACAGGAAATCTGTGCGAGCTGGAGTTTATCAGTGCACACATATCCAGTTTTGAGAGAGAGAAGAACTAATTCATGCAAGAGCAGGTTATATTTGAGTGCAAAGTTTTGAAGGTTTGATCAAAAGCATTGAAATAGAATAACAAAATAGAGCGCGGACTCTCAACTATTGAGATGATAATGAGCACTTACTCTGTTTATTTTTATATTTTCGTTAAAATTTCTTCAATACATGAAGGAATTTTCTGCATAGAGGAGGGTCCAGCCTCGTACAATAGATAGGCGAAGGGGCGATCAGGAATTCAATTATTACTAATACAAAGCATCTGAAAGTTGATTTGATTTCCACCAGTAAACAGTAAGCCGTGGGCAGGCACAGCTCGAAACGAGACCCCCAAGCTTAAGATCCGCCTCGGCCAGGTCCTGAAACGTCCAAAGTACATGTGACGCAAACTCTCAAATAACTGGCTGAGTCATTTCAAGGATATGAGTCCTGACAGAATCGAGTCTACTGGGAACTATCAATCGCCACCTTGTGGCAGACTAGGATCTTTGTACGAGACATTTAAGGTAGATCTGATCTGAAGAACGGTTTCGTTTTTGATAACTTGATTTTCTAGTGCACCCGTTGTATAAATATTGTGTGTGTGTTTTTTATTTTAGATCTTGTGTTGCTTTGGGCAAAGACGGACAATAAACCTAATAAATTACGTTTCAATGAATTGGATAATATTCAGCTAGAGACATTATACAAACAGCCAAAATATAAATAAAGAAAACCAATTAATGCATTAAAACAATTAAAGCATAATTGATATTTTGCACAATAACCAACAACTGGTGAAGGAATATCTATATATTTTTTAATTAATTCTATGAGTGTAGCCACTGAATTCTTATTTAGAGACACTGACTTGAAAGCTTGTCAAAGCAGATGGAATATACACAAATTGTTAATATGTACGCGCTGCCAACTCTTTCGAGTCAATTTAGGGTTTAGCAGCCTACTTCATTTGACTATTCTCTGTCACACAATCCCAATCTATCCAAATATTTTATTGGTCCCATAAAATGCAGAGACCATTTACTAAACAATTTCTCTTCGTGTTTATCCAGTTTGGCTCAGAATCCTCTCAAAGCGAAGCCTCCCGCGCTTTTAGCTGGTACTCAACCTGTCATCCTGCTTCAGAGCGGGAAATGATCACCGCGCCTCTCCGTCCCTGACTCTTATCGCTCTCTCCATTCCAGCAGTAAGCGCCACAAGTCGGGCTCCATGGAGGAGGAGGCGGACAGCCCAGGGGGCGAGTATTACCCCTCACCGTCCTCCCCCGCCAGCAGCTCCAGGAACTGGACCGACGACATGGAAGGAGGTGAGCTAACGCTAACGCCATGAGCTCTGCTTCAGGTGGATTAGAAAGCGCTCCAAGTTTTTATTGGGTTGAGACACAGCAGGAAGTAATGCTGCATTCACGGGTTAGGGTTAGGGTTAGGGTTAACTCAGAAAACTTTAATCGTCTTAATAGTGGCGTGGGAAAAACCAATCGTCGATCATCCCTTCAATCGTCGATATGCGGTCCGATCGCCAGTCTGCGATCCTAATGGGACTGGGACAGTGGAATTAAAATGCATTAAATGATGATAATGTGTGGTGGGGTGTGGTGTATATGTGTGTGTGTGTGTGTGTGTGTGTGTGTGTGTACATGTGTGTGTGTACATGTGTGTGTGTATATGTGTGTGTGTCTAGGTATGTCTCCTCCAGTGAAGAAGGCAGAGCTGGACAGCCCCTCACCCCAGGAGGATTCACCCAGGCTCGGACCCTTCACACAGCATCACCGGCCTGTCATAGCCGTGCACAGTGGTGAGCATGGCATGCATACACACACACACACACAAATATTGATTTTTGGACTGGTATCAAAGTGAAGTCCAAGTAAATACACCTGGTAAGTGAGAACCCATGTTTCAGGTGCACTTCTAAACCAAACAATTGTCAATTCGGAGACACAAACACACACGCACACGCACATGCACACAAACATACTCAAAAGACAGTTACATTCATAAATAAATCAATTTAATATATTAAGGAGGGAAGGTGTGTACTGTATTTATTTCTTTCTTTCTTCATTCATTCTTTCTCTCTTTCTCTCTTTCCACCAGGTTTGTCGAGGAGTCCCCATCCTTCATCATCCCTCCATTTCCCCTCCTCCTCCTACTTCCCGCACGGCGCAATCCGCTACCCTCCTCACCTCGCCCAGGATCCCCTCAAAGACCTTGTCTCTTTGGCCTGCGACCCCGCCAATCAAAGCCCCAGCTCGGTGAGTTCAACGCACGGCTTGGCTTAGCTCTTCCTTTGCAAGGTGCGTCGCAGAAATGCATGCACACACCCTTGCGAGCAAAAGAGGCCGCAAAGTGAAGTTACATTTATTTTTGTCCCCATTGTATCCCCATATTGGGCTCAGTACATAGTCAGCTGTACAACCCTGTTACCCTCTGTTTATGTGTGTACATATATTCTTATTTCATTTTTATTTGATCTCTATTTAATCTCATTTTCTGCTACTGTAACACCTGAATTTCCCCCCAGGGATTACTAAAGTTTTATCTTATCTTATTTACCAGTTATGGTCTGAAGAGTGTCTATAAGTCTCACATTTTCAAGGGACAAATATACAGCACCCCCTAACCCTCTAAGCCTTACGACAGGCATTGAAAAACAAGTAAAAGTGATCCCTCGTCCAGGATGGATAAGTGTGGGATAGATGCTGAGTGGGTAATTTTTATATTATATTATATTATTATAATATTATAATATTATAGAATTATATTATGTTATCGAATATATTATATATTTTATTATTATTATTATTATTATTATTTATATTCTTATTTTTTATGTATTTTTTCTTTTATTATTATTGTTATTAATTATCAATTAATTTATTAATTTCATTATCTAAATATCTTCACCTCATTTTATCTTTATATGTAATTATATGCAATAGTATGCTTTGGCAATGTAAGAATTGCCAAAGCCTATCATATGTCACAGCATATGTCATGAAAATAAAGCAAATTTGAGTAGAATTGAATAGAAAAAGAGAGGAAGTGGACAGGAAGTGGTTAAAGTGAGGGACGCCGTGTTTTGATCTGTGGAATATTTCTCTCTTTGCGGTTCTTCGTCCAGCTGAACGGCAGTGGTCAGGTCAAACTCCCCAGTCACTACATCTCCTCCCAGATGCTGGCGCCCCCGTCCTCCCACCCCAGGCTGACGCTGCCCGTGGACTCCAAGGCCATTACCACCTCCTCCGATGGTGGGGCCAACTCCCCCACGTCGCCCAGTAAGTGAAACCACCAGAACAGACTAAACCAATTTCAGAGCGGCAGTAATCGAAGTCGTAGATCCGTTTTTACTTACAATGAATTCTGGAACGGAAATCCTTTTGGCCATTGAGAATTCCATAACCAAGTAAAGACTTGGAGTTGGAGATGATTATACAATGTTAAGAATTAGTGGAGGGGACAAGACAAGACGACAACAACAAATAAGCAACACAACAGCACTTTTTAAGTTATTGGAGGGAACCAGTAAATTATGAATTCTCCAGTAATTTCTGCCGATAGAAATTACTCAACAGCTCCTCAGTATCAATTTGATGGTTGATAGGAGAGAAGTTTGTAAAGTTGAACACGGCCCTCCTTCTGTCTCTTCCAACCCCTCCACCACCAAAGCATACTCGGCCCCCGGGACCCCCCCTACCAACCGCTCCTCCTTTGTCGGCATCGGCCCTCGAGACCCGGCCGGACTCTACCAAGCCCAGGTTAGTGGGGGTTCAGCGGACTGACATTGCCATGATAAGATAACATTTCCGTTTCATTGAGGGGCCTTTGATCAATAGGAGATGATATCCTGTCATCTGCTAAGACAGTCATAGGGGCCTTTCCACTAGGAGCTTCGTTCCAAAACAGGAAGCTCACATTGTAGTCCCGCGTGTCCTAGTGTATTATTAATATTTAGTCTATGTACATGTAATTTAGTTAAAAGTAATAGTTAAATTCCATTTGATTTAAAACTACTTCTTGCAATTACTGCAGGACATCCAAAGTATAACGGTTGCGGCGCAACTTCATGTTTCTAGTCTCTTCCATTTGCGCGGATGCAGCTGAAAAAGCTGATTTGCTGAAGTGCGAAATAATCAATAAATCCCTGAAAAACCTGATAAATTGCACCAACATTTGCGACCATTTTCTTTCGGTATAAGATATAAACACTACCTGACAATATGGTTAGCTTTCCATTTACGAGATTAAACTTTTTTTTAAACTTTGCCCCATGAAACTGCATTTAAGCACAGTGAGAAGCTGCAGCAGAGTGGTAAGTTTCTCATTCGTAAAGTGTTCAGCGAGGTTGGGTTGAAAAATAGTGAACCTATCCATTAACTACAGATATTGCCCTGCATTTAAAGTTGATAGCTGATAACAATATAGAGCACACAAGACCTGGCATCACACCTGACATTGACATACATCTCTAATGACGATTACATTTCCTTACTTATGCGAATTATATAATATGCGAATAATCATACTGTTGTCTTTCCCGGTCCTGCTAAAGGTTGGTTTTTTTTTGGTATTGTTGCCACGTTCAGCTACAGCCGTTCTCCTGCATATTTTGGAAAGGTCCTCATATATGAATTGGTTGAGATATGAATCATCGAGTTTACTCGGTTAGAGAGTTGAGTCACCGTTTCCTGTTTCTTATGAATGAACACGTACTTCCACAAGGCCGCCCATTGGTGTTCAGTTGTACTGACGTTAGTGACTATTTGTTGTGGCATGCCTCATTTTGCACTGACCCCATTACGCGCCTTTCACCCAAGCAGACTGGCAAGATCTTTGTCTAATTTTTGAAGGATGTCTGTTCTCGTTTTGATGTGCTGACTCCATTTCTCACACTCACACAATCTGAGCTAAAGTGTTGAATTCACACTTTGGCCCATCTCTGTTTGCTATTCATTTACCACAGAGTTTGGTGAATGAAACCAATCCAAACCAGCACTTATTAAAAGATGCAAATTGAATTTACCTCACATTCTCCAGCCGCTAGAAATCAAGTCAATTCTATGTACGACAGAGTTTTTTTTATGGGCAGACAGAACACGCTTAGTTGATTTGAAGGGACTTGATGACGAATGTGCTCAGGAATGCTTATGCGTCCGCACTACTTTGCTGGTAAAGTGTCCTTGGTTTGCTTGAAGTGCCACTAAATTAAAGGCACTTGTAAATTGTGGACAGATCTTCCAAGAGGTCTTTTGATGGCAGGTCTGAACAGAGTGTTCGAGACATAGAGCATGTTTCTATGTGTAAAAAATAGCAGAAGATACCATAATGGCTTCAGACCAATATAAATTCTAGTATCGTTATTGGCACATTTGTAGTCATGCCGTTCTTTTATGTGTTTTATGTGTCCTCTAAGTATAAAAGTGATTCATTTACAAAAGTTTGAGGAATAATACGGCCTTCGGTGTGGCGTTTTTTTTGCAAAGAACGGCTTTTTTGCAAACGCAGTTCTCTATGTATTTCACTTAACAGCAATTTCGGTTAACTAGAATTCTTGTTTTTGTGTTTTCGTTCATTAAAATTAATAACTTTGATGGACACACACTCACACACAGATGGAGGTGGTGTGGTGATGGTACTGCGGGAAGGTAAACCCCGGCCAGGGTGACAGGTTGTGTGGACTCTGGGTAGCGGCTCCCCACTGCTGCTGCATTGCAGTGCCTCTGCCCCATAAAACCCCAGCAAATACTGCTGAGCTAGGAGCCTGACTGTGTGTGCGTGTGTGTGTGTGTGTGTAATGTCTCAGTCGTCCAAAGCAAAAGGTTGGTAGAGATAGAGTCGACCAGAGCGGGGAGGCTTAGCTTTAAAACAAGGAGGGAATCCTACTTTTAAGTACTAGATTAGAGACTTTTTAAAGCTCAAGCTAGTACTAGAGTGATTGAGGTTTGTGGTTATACAATATACAATAAATGTAGGATAGTATTTCACCGAATAGTACTTTATTAATTACAATCCACCATTCATATGAATAGTCTTATCAATAGATCAATATTTTCTTACATTCCTAATTAGTGTCGTAATATCTTGCAAACGTCCCAAGATTTAGTTCTGAAACCTACAGAGCGTCGCTTTAACATACTGTTGCTTATGAGACCGTCGTCATTACTAATCGCTAACACTAGTGATGCACATGACAAGCCAGAGATACACACACCCTCATCTCAGAATTATCACATTATATTGCTGATTACATTTTTAAGCCAAGGTATTTTCTTTAAGTCTAAATTTAGAACGGAACTTGAAAATCTTTTGGCGGTTTGTTCCCTGTAATCACTAGTATGATATATACATATATACATATATACATATATATA
>OMKR01045990.1:0-14252 GCA_900302355.1 Cyttopsis rosea | reverse complement strand
GCTATTTGTCACGCCGTTAAAATGGCAGGCCGCAATATCTTTCTGAAATTGTTCTTTCCTTGTGTCTTGTCGCCTGGTGTCTCTCTTTGTACCGTACGCCTCATCCCTGCCAGCTCATCGGCCGGAGATTGATCATTGACGCGGTGTTACCGGGGGGACGGGACGGGACGGGGCAGGGCCTCCGTGGTCACAATTCAGGGCAAGGGTGAACACTCTGGAAGGCTTTGGACAAAAGCTCGCGCTGCTGCCGCTGCCAAAACAAATAATTGACAGGTTGCCGTGGAAACCCAACCGACTGACAGACTGACGGACCGACTGACTGACTGACAGACGGACAGAATGACAACTGAGGCCCGATAGTGTGGTCTGTGAAGAGGCGCTTCCATGATAATATGGCCAAAGATAGTCCCGTAATTACACTAATGGACGTGCAACAAAAAATGTTCTGTCTGTCTCAAAAGAAGGTTAGTAGTACCGTATGATAATATGGCCAAAGATAGACAGTAAACATTTTTGGTGCACATCCTTTTGTTTAATTACGGTACTATCTTTGGCCATATTATCATAGGTACTACGAACCTTCTTTTGAGACAAGAGACAGACTGACAGACAGTAATTTTTTTGTTGCACATCCATTAGTGTAATTACGGTTCTGTCTGTCTCTTGTCTCAAAATAAGGTTTGTAGTACCTATGATATTATGGCCAAAGATAGTACCGTAATTACACTAATAGATGTGCAACAAATATTTAATGTCTATCTACTGTATCTATCTTTTTGACTTTAACACAGATCCAATCCTTTTCTTCTTGGAGAGACCAAGACCACGATGGAGGCCGTCGCTGACCTCATGAAGGTTTTCCGAGTGGAGGCCAGCGGGTTCTCGGTGTCCGTCTGCCTCTTCCTGATCTTCCTGGTCCTTCTCTACTGGTGAGCATGCACGCCCTGCCCCCGAGTTACCAAGAATGGCTATTGGGAAAGTGTGGATACGAAATGATTGACGTTGACTGTGCTCTGCTGCTGTATTGGATTGTACACTTGTGTATATCGTTGTCAATGCTATGTCACCGACTCTAAAATAATGTGAAATCGACGCTTTTCCAAATAAAAACAAACAAAATAATAAAAACAAGAATGACTGATGGAGAATGACCACCTCGTCTTTTTCATGTTCCGCAGCTTATTCATTCCGTTCACCCCGCGCATTGAGCTCGCTCGTCGCTGCTGCTTAGCTCTGTTTTGATGCCACGACGCGGCGCTTGTGTGTCGGAATTGCTATTTGAATTGACTTGTTTTTACTTCTTTATTTTGTCGTTGTTTTTATTTATTTGTTTTTTAAATGGAAGCCGGGTTTGATGACCGCAGTCATTTCAACAGCTTGAAAAACAAACGAAACAACTGAGGTCTTTGAAAGTCCCAATAATTCAGTCTTAATATAACCTTAATTTTATATTATAAAAAATATTTTAGATGATTGGGTTCTTGCGTCCTGGACTCCATACGGAACTCTGTGTAATGCCCCCCCCTCTAGTTCTAAATTTGAGCATTAAAAAATCTTTAAAAAATTATAATAATGATGATGATGAATATAAATTCAAATTGGAATTTTAGAGGAATATCTGCAGCGCTGTGACAAGGCGCAGCTCCCGAGTGGAGTATATATTTTTTTCCTCCGACCAATGAAAAGCTTGGTCACCAGAAGGTCACTCCCCTGAGCCGGCTTGCCGCCGTCCCTTTTTACACAGACGGCGTTCCGGCTCCGTTTCGCCTCCGTCACTACCTCCGCTGCCGGTACAGAGGCGGGTCAACCCTGCCCCCCATTCCGTCTCCATACCTTTTTATACAGAGCAGCGTTGCGGGATAAAGGCATGATGCCGGCTTGGATAGGCTGCGTAAAAGGGGCTCTCTTTCTCTCACTCTCTCTCTTTCTGTCTCTACTGTCACTCTTTCTCACTCTCTCGACTACCCCCCTCCCTCTCTCTGAAAGACTAATTGTTGTGGAAAATGCCGTTTGCAAGAACAGCGGCTGCCGTTTACAGTCTACTGTACCATGAGGAGGAAGGTGAAGGTTTGGAGCTGCTCTTCTGGGAACGACGTCACCGCTTCACACATAGCACGGAACATATACACTACCCAGTTAAGCTTTAATGGATACTACACTGCCATGAACAATTCTAAAAGTGTCCTTTTGCTGTTTAATCCATGCAATACTTACAATACGACACACACACACACATATTTCACACACACTCAGAAAACCAAAAGGCGTCCGGAGTCTGGACAAGTAAATTCCTGTCTGTTTGTGAAGCTGCAACCGCCATGGAGTCGAAGGCAAACTTATGTAACCTCCCAGCAATTTAAATGGAGATTTATATCTCAAGGTGAAGCCAGTCATGACACAAATGCTAAAAATGAGAACATTTATAGTCGGAATGCCAATTTTTTTTTTTTTTTTTTTCTTTCACAAATTGAAAAGCAGGTCCGCGGGTTGCGTTTCTTTTTCTCAGAATTAAGCAAGAAGCTGTGTCCTTTTGGACGTGGACTTTTCACTTTTTACGAGCGCCTGCTTATAGTGTTTCAGCGCGCTAAGCGACCCCGGGGAATCGGAACGCTGTCCTATCTGCTGAGAAACGAAGGAGGACTCTCCCTTTCGCTCTTTTTTTTCACATACTCGACGAAAGCTAACTCCAAAGCCATCAAAGAGCTTTAATGATCTTTATCTCAAAATGGTTCTCAGAATGGACTCTCTCACGTGCGCACACACACTCTCACACAGAGGGGGTAAGAGTGTTTTTCAGCAGCAAGAAGCAAACATTTCCTCCCCTGGGGGGGCCTCCAGTGCAGCAGCCCCGACTAGGCCAGGCGGGCCGGGTTTCACACCAGTCTGCCTTGGCAGGGCTGAACCCCTGGTGAACCCGCCGCTGACTGACTGACTGACTCACTCCACCTCTGGTGACCCCCAGACCGACCCCCAGACATCACCAGGCCGAGGTGGAGACCACAGTTTAGGGTGACACCTGCTGGAGTCTGCCAAGAGCAAAAAGGGAAAATTTAAGTACATCAACCAAACAAAGCTGCATTTTTCATGTCTTCAATGACTGAATGAGCGTCCCTTTTTTAAATTAATCATAAGTCAATCGTAAATAAACGATTCAAGTCAACACAAGCTATTTATTTTGACTCAGATAATCCCACCGCTCCTCTCCATATCCCGTACGAGGTTGTTTTCTTTCCAGGAGAAGAACTGGATGCTCTGAGAATAAAGAACGGAGGGAGTTGTTTGTTTCTTCCTCTGCTCCAGGCAGTCGATGATTCGGCCAGATTGCCACCCGTCTCCTCCTTCACAGTCTTTCTGATAAGCACAGATGATAGCATCTGTGAATGTTGCCTGAAATGTAATGCACCCAGAAATGGACACCTACCGAAACCCTCCCTCAGTTCAGCTCCTTTTTGGACAATTTTTTTTCCCCCTTTGTTCTCTTCCTCCTCCTCTTCTTTTCTCGACTTAAGAGGTTCGCTTGGCCAGGTTTGGGTTTCCATGCGTAGCTAAATGAGCTCTGGGGCTTGATGTGTAGCCAAAGCAGGGCTCCATTTACTGGCATTGGGAACTGGCATGACCTGAGGAGATACCTGAGCAAAGTGGACTCAGAACAGTTAGAAGTGTTCCGCCTTGGCCTTGGATGAATATAGTGCTATACTGATACTGCAATAAAGCAGTTTACGACTCATTTTAAATTGCGTTAGTTATCACCGGAGATTTGTAGGGAAGGTGTCCCGTGATGTTGTTCGGACCCGTGAACTTGAAAAGACATCAACAGAAAGTACTGCTAACATGTAATGGATGAAAGTTCTGTACAAGCGGTGTTTTTTATCTCCCATCTTCCAGAGAAACTCCCAGATAGAACGCGTGGCTGCTCGTCCCACAGGGACGCGAGCTGCCGAGCGCGTCTTTCTCATGCGGCGCAGTCCCGGGTGGTGATTTAAAAAAAAATATATAAAAAAATAAAAAAAAATGGTCAATGCTCTATCCAGATTGTTCTGGATTGCTGGCACGCAGCTCAGTAATCCATATGCTCATCCCCATGTCGAGCGGCTTTCCGGACTCTCGGCGTCACATCCAAACCAACGTGTTTCATTTGAACCGAGTCTACTGGCCACCTACGAGGGGGATTAAATCTATAAATCACAGTGGCGCCTCTTATTGGAATCAGCAGCTGGCTTCTGAAGGGATACTTACTCGCAAATATCAATCCGACTCGCGCTGACGTCAATTCCCTTTATGGTACGGTCAGAGTTATTCATTGGTGTGAAGAGCTCGTTGCTCGGCAGATGGAATTGGGGTTTTGCAAGTGGGAGGTCAGTTGTTTTATTCATTTGTTTGCTCACAGAGTGTGCTGTTTGGCATCATCGCAGATCCCGATAATACACAGA
Source organism: Cyttopsis rosea (assembly GCA_900302355.1). Classification (NCBI taxonomy): domain Eukaryota; kingdom Metazoa; phylum Chordata; class Actinopteri; order Zeiformes; family Parazenidae; genus Cyttopsis; species Cyttopsis rosea. Next base: position 9,822 of record OMKR01045990.1, on the reverse strand, counting down.
ATTTCACTTCCCCCATTGATGAGGAAGCCCCCGACGAGAGTTGCTGCTAAGGTGTCAAACCAAGCATCATAAAGCAGCACACCACGTCCACCTTGCAGGCCCACATGCAAACACACACACACATATGCGCACGTTGGCAAACTGAGATACATGCACACACAGCAAAACAGATTCCCACTGTGACACTTGCCCACAAGAAGACACACACACACACAGGGATCACTGTGATAGTGGACATGGGACAGATCTGCTGACTTGGCAGCCCTCCTCACCTTCCTCTCTCCCGCAGTTTGACTTCCCTTGTCATTGGCCAGCCCGCCGTGAGCCGTTTGCTTTATTTATTTATCTTCTGAGCGAGGAGCTCATCGGAGTGTCTATCCATCACACCCTCTAATCATATCACCCCCGCTTGCCTCCTTGGCATCAGGCCATTTCCGCGACGTTAGGCTCTAGGACGGCCAGTGACTAGAGGATCAAGTTGGAACGCCTCGGAGGGAACATCGAGTCGTTTTCCACATGAATTAAAGGAGGCTAAAACCAGGTTGAGGTCTATCCATGATCGTAGACCGCAGTGTCCAAGGGAATATACTATTTCAGCCATTTTGCCATTTGCACTAATGATTGGGTGAATCAATCCTCTCATCCATTCGTGCATGCATCCTGTACTTCCCTCGCTCTGCGGGGACAGTACATCTCAAGATGCACTGTTTTCGTCTCATTATAATTCACCTCGATTAAAGTGGCTCCTCGCTCACTCTTACATGAAATGGTTATCCATTTTTTCTCTTTGCCTCTGTCCTTCTGCCCTGCTAGACCGTTCGTGCTCTCTGGCAGGGAGCTCTTTTCAAGACACGGTGCCACTCTCAAAGCCCTCACTTCGCCACTTCGAGTCCTTCAGCGACAGGGTTCTGTCATCCCATCAAAGCATCGCCGGGCGTCTCTCCCGCTCCCAGCTCGGGCTTTTACGACCTTGTTCGCAGCAATAAGCGTTCTCAAGTTTGTGGGACTGACATCGGGGGTGTCGCCTCCTGCAGCACCGCAGGACGGCTGTCCTCTCTTTAGCCGGCCTGCAGCGGTCATTCAGTCACCTGCACTTTTAGGAAAACTCAACCTCGGCTGGGTTTACAGCCAGGAGGCTGGCTGGCTGTAAATATCACTTTTGTTAATGAGGTTGTTGTGCTCTGTGGGAATAGGAAGCAGGACCGCATGCTTTTATGCAGCAGCGGAAGCAGGGGTGGCAGCCGTAGGACCTCATGTGAATCACTGTGATTTGAAATGCATTAGGCAAGTAGGTGGTCATGTAAATAGGTCTGACGCGTCCCTGTCTTTTCTCTCTAGGCCTGGTCAAAACGGACAAATGTCACCTCCCCACACTTGCGATAAATCAGGCTTCTGTCTCTTTTTCCTTTCTCTGATGTTATGTCTCTCTCTTTTCTCTTCCATATTCCATTCCATTCCACCCTCCATCCACCACCTGTCTCTTCCTGTCTCGTCATTTTTTCCTATCTCTTTAAGAGGGGGAAAAAAAAGAAACAATGCCCCCCCCCCCCAGTCTCAGCGGTTCATTTCTGCCTCATATTGTTTGCGTTGGCTCAATGGAGCGTCGCTTACTGTCACCCAGACTGTTCGCCACAGCCGGCTGTGTGGCGCTGATGGGGAACGCTGGCGCTACGTGGCTCCAAATCTCTGGCTCCGCTTTTTAGTGTTTAAATAACGGTTCATATTTGTCGCGGGAGGCCAGGAGATAAACAACATTTTTCCTTTGTTGTTTATCTTTTTCCTGAGCTTGTTCCAAACTCCGGTCTGACCTCAGCTAACACAAATAGGAAGAGGTTGCCTCAAACCGGAGAAAGGGTCCGAATTAAAGAGGATCTTTTCTTTTCTGTAATCCTACTATGTGTGATGCATAAATGTGGCCGTTTATTCTTCCTTTGTGTTGTTGACTGTTTGGGGGGAGGGGAAGGCTGAGAGAGTGAATGGGTTATAGTCAGCTCGTCCCTCCTTTATCATCAACGGCAGCTTGCATGCAAATGCACAAAAAGCTGCTGATTGATCACTGTGTGTACACAACTTCTCTGTCCTTCGCTTGCACTCTCTATTCTCCCCACTTTCCTTTCTAAATGTGTGCTTTCTTTTCGAGATTTCTGTACTTAAGTTATTGTTTCTCTCCTCCCGCTCCTTAATTCCGGGCCTGTATGTTGGGGCACAGTATCATTTTGTTAGAGGAATATCTGTCCCTTGGCAGAGCAGGCTCAGTTATTGATGCAGCTCATTCGCTTTGTATGAGCCACAATAGCTTCTCTTGATTGATTGATAACCCCATGATGATGACATCCAGGAATGCTAGACAGGTAGAACTATCAGATTTTACACCACCTTTCTTTCAATGCATACTCAGCCACAGAGACACGCACAGGAAAGTACACATCTCTGTAATGGAGATGGCAAATGTGGGGCAATGAAGAACATGCAGCCCTCAATAGCGGGGATTGGCCCCTCTCAGAAGAAACAATTAATATTCACTCTTGGCTCACAGTTGAATAATAATTGAAATTGTCTGTCGTGCCCCATTAGGTTTGCAATGATAAAGAACCGGTGGCACTGAAATGTTTTATTTTTTCTTGGTGAGCGGCACTCGGATCAGACGCCGCTTGGTGCGTCTGTGCGATCAGCGGCCAAGACGTGCTGGCCAGACCAGATCTGCGCTCTTGGTGTTTTTCAACAGCCGGCCGGAGCTTACATCACAGCACTACGAGCGTTTACCAGATAAGCGCTGTGAGTTGCTGTGGTGCTTATTATTCAGTGGAGTAGTAGTGGAGTAGGTGGGGGCGCGAGATGTCCAGCGGGCAAGGACCTGGTTGTTTTAGCCGGTCATTCTGTATCCAAGCATCCAAATGATCGGTCAGTCAGAACATTCTTCCCTTTCTGCCATAAGCATGTGTGTTCCAGGGAACGGGATCTGGGGTTGTTCAGACGGTATATATGTAGTCAAAGACACATGTACAGTATGGAGTAGTGCTAAGGTAATTTTTGTACTCCACATCATCAGCACCATCCTGTACACAACAGCATGGGGGCTCATTTCCCCTCTCTCCCTCCCTTCCTTCCTCCTTCAATCCGCCAACCTGCCCATCTGGGCACATCTACTTATTCTGCCTTGTGTCTCAGTAGAGTGGGGGGTGTGGGGGCTGCTAGATATGACTCGGGCATCCTCTCCATGGGACTGGCCATCCCCGTTTTCTTCTCTGTGTGTGAGTGTTCTCTGCACATGCATGTTCTCCATCGAGGGAGCTTAAGCCGACCACGCGCAAATCAATGGTCACATATCAATGCGGTTTTTATGAGGCACTTAACAATAAAAAAGCAATAATGTATGACACCGCTAATCCGCTGGTGCATTCCCGGGCGCTGCAAAGCAATTAGAACATCTCCGCCGCTCTCCGCGATTTACCGAGACGCCCGCATTCTCAGAGAATTATTTGATACAGATATGGCAAACATATCTAGGAAAGTGAGTCAATTGACAAGATACGGAACAGTTCTGCTCCTTCAATTAGTCCTTATACTTCACCCCTTTTGTAGGCACGGAGTGCGTTACACTCTACAGCGCGTGTAGGTGTTGATGGAAATTGTCACTTATTGCTCACCACAGTCAACCCGCAGCCGAAAGTGCGTCGACCATGAGGTTTGGCGCTAATTTTATAAAAAAGCCCCGTGATCTCATGTGGGCTGTTAATAATCTTGTTTGAAATTCTCTCGCCGCTCGTCAGTCATCGTGGCGGATTACGCGCAGCGTGAAACCAAATGTAATTATATGACACCCTCGAACCGGCCTCACGTGGGTGTCTGGAGAGGAAAAAAACCACAACAAAACAAAAAACAAGTTTTCTAATTGAACTGCTTTTGCCGATTTTTCCGATTTAGGACACATATGTTCCATTTAGCACGTCAGATGTGGTTTTGTTTTTGTGTTTGGTTCTTCTTTGTATTGGGTGTCTGTAGATATGTATTTACAGTTTGATTTAATAAGAAAATACATTCTGGCTTATTGTACAACTGTTGTACAGAGTCGTTTTAGACCCTTTACATGACACATATGCTCAATTTGGATATTGGCTTTATCTGGCTTGTTTTGTTTTTCCCGATATGATAAAAAAAAAAAAATTGTTGTACTGACTAGTAAAGCAACAAAAAATTAATTTCTCAAACAAAATCTATTTGACTTGCTCGGACCAAAAATATCGTCCAAACCGTGCGCGCGAAGCGATAAAGCCAGGCGTTGCGTCACCTCAGGAATGGCGGGCCGCCATTAATCCTTGTGTGTTTTCTCTCTATTTAAATGAATGCGCTGGAGCACAAAGTCGGAGGAAACGGGCCGTGCGATTTAAATGACGGCGGCGACGCTGGACAGCTGGTGTCTCTTTAAACCGAGGTCAGAGGTCATATCTTCTCCCCAGGTTCTGTCACACGGCTTTATTAGATGATCTGTCTACTGATAATCCCGACTACAAAAACGAAATGTCCGACACTAAGAGACGTGCTGAACCTCGTCGGGTCACTTGATATGCCCACAGGGTCGCGGGATATATTATATACGTGTGTAATGATGTATTGATATATCTTTAATATGTAATGATTTATAGTATACATATCTTGATAAAAGTAGACATGAAACGGTTTCCTAATATGCAATGCGGAATATCAGCTCATGTCCGTTTTGAAAGTAGATTAAGAAATATTTTTATTTAGCCTCAATCTGTTGATGGGCCTGAATGTGAATCGTATCGTGTATCATATATACGATCGTATAGTATAGTATATTGTCACACCCTCCAATTGCTGTCGCGAGAATTTGGGGACTTAGAACGGGGTAATGGGCCTAACAAAGGTTGAGAAAAGAAGAGTGTCCCACACACACTCTCTCCTTTCTCTCTCTTTACGTTTCTATCATTTCCTGACCTCCCCTTATTCTTCCTATACCTAAACCCTTCTTTCACGCTGTCTTCCACCCTCATTACTCAATGGTTTGCTTCCTGATTCCCCTGTGTTTCTCTCTCTCTCTCTCTGCATTATTTTCTATTTCCTATTACCGGTTCAACCACACAACGCACGCCTCACCTCACCCGTGCTGTGGCGCTTTTATCCCCTCCGCCTTTTCTTCCTTCACCCTCCCATCCCTCTTCTCTTTTTCTCTCTCTCATCCTCCTTGTCCACCTACGGCCCCACCCCAGCTTAGTGCTAGTGAGAGTGGGGAAGATGTGTCTGCCAGAGAGGTTAGCTGCTCTTCCTTGTCTCTTTCTCTCTCCTTTTTTATCTCTCCATCTCTGACTCTCTCGCTCCATCCATCCTTTTATTCCTTAAGTCGGCCCTGCCCGCTCCGGCCCGCTGCCTGGTTTGGTCTTGGGAGAGGAGAGGGGAGAGAAAAGAGGGGATGAGGAGAGGAGAGGTTGAGAAGATAGGAGGCGAGGAGAACAGATGAGAGGGGACGGGAGGAGAAAGTAGGAGAGTGGATGATGGGAGGAGAGAAGAGGTCTGGGAAGGGGAGGAGAGAGAAAAGGAGAGGAGAAAGTAGGAGAATGGAGAGAAGAGAGGGAAATCGAGGAGAAAGTAGGAGAGGGGAGAAGAGAAGAGCAATGGAGGAGAGGAGAAAAGGAGAAGAGAGGGAAGCAGAGGAGAGGCAGAGCTCATCCCTCAGTAACCCCAGCTGGCTCCCTGCGGTGCTGAGCCCTGTCCTCCTAAACTCAATTACTCCCATCCATGAGGATGTACAGATGGCCTGCGATGCACACACGTACGCACATTCACAGGTGGACTCATATGTACTCCCTGTCTAGCACGTACAAAAACACACATATGCGCACACACACATATGAATAGAGTACACACAAGCACACATGCCCATGTTTAAACGCACATAAGTGTATACGCACGTGCACACACACACACTTTAGTTCTAGGTTGTTCTGTGCCCTTGTTCCACTCAAAAATTGCTTGCAAACTGAGAGGAAGAAAAACCTTTTCTCACCTCTAGGAGCCAGACCCCCGAGAGCCTCTTCTTGTATTTTATCTTAGGCCGTTCCATTTCCACCATTCTCTCCCTCTCTCTCTCACTCTCTCTCTCACACGCTGGGTTTCCAGGGGCTGTTTAATGACAGCGGGGTATAGATCGGCTATACCTGTCCCGTTGCTCGGCGGCGAACATCCGAAGCTTGTACGGTGACTCGCTCTCGCTTCCAATCTAATAAATCAGTTTGGGTAAATAAGGACACCCACGCCACGAACCTTTATGCAAACACACATGAATAAATACAGGCCAAAGTGGCCAAAGGTAGGTAGGTAGACGGGGATCTGTCACTTCCTAAGGTCGCGAGGGGGCGGCGGAAATGTCTTGTGTGCGTGACATTTCGGGTCCGGCGACACCACCAAGGGACCTATACGCGGCCGCCGCAACCTGCGAGACAGCGCCGAGGCCCCCTGCCGGCGGCCTTTTCAGAAAAGCCCCGCTCACACCTGCCTGCCGTTGTTTCTGCCTTGACCTTCATAAACACTGTTTGTTTCACTCTTTCATTTTAGTCTCCTTTCTTTTCACGCCTTCACGCACGCTCAAGACGGTCCGTGCAGGCAGCGCATCCCGTCAGGGCGACGCGGGAAGCGACCGTCTCTCACCCTAACCGTGACGCCAACACTCATATTAGGTGCACACTGTGCCGCTCAGAGCCTTGGAGCTCCTGCCACATGACACAATGGAAGCTCCCATGCGGAGCGACAGTAAACTACCGCGCCTCGTTTTGTTTCTGGGGTTTCACAAGCTGATGGCACAACGAGCGTCCCCGCTAAGCATAGCCGGCTCACAATTAGCGATGCAAGACTTGCGAACAATTGGTTCCTACCGAACAAATATGTTTAAGTGACTCAGGAGTCCAGAGTCAGTCTGACAAAAGAGTCATTTGTTGGTTTAATTTGCGACTCGGAGACTGCACATAGTCATTCACCGAGTCTTGATTCTCGATTCAAGAACCAAAAGAGCCGTTGAGCTGTGAGTCATGCATGTGCCCAGCCATGAGCCGAACAAGCTCCTTAAGTTTTGATTTATTGAGTTAACAAAGCGAGAGAGACAGTGAAAGAGCGAGGGAGTGAATCTTGACTGGGGATTAATGGGGAAAAAAGGCCAAGGCATTTGTCCTAGTTTATATTGAATGTGGCTGTTTTTGAAGACAATTGAAGACATCTTTCTACATCGGTCACTCGTCAAGCCCAACCTTTCATTACTACTCACATTCTACCATTTTGTGTTTAAAGTACATTTTTACACTGTGTAGGCCATGGCATTCCTTCTTTCTCGTAAGCTCTTTGCGGCTGTTCGCATTAGTTACAGTTCTGAGGCTGGACAGAGATGAAAGATAGGACAGCGACATGGAAAATAAGCAGCTTTTTAACTATGTTACAGCATCAGTTTGGAGAATCTAGTTGGCGGTGGAACAAGGAATATGATTTTAGGAGTTATTACATTGTTACAAAATCATACAGACAAAGTGTCTCAGTAAGGTGTTGGGCCACCACGCGCCGCCAGAACAGCTTCAACGCGCCTTGGCTTAGAATCGACAAGTCTCTGGAACTCTACTGGTGGAGAAGTGCGCTGTCTTAACACGTGGGTACAAAACCTCCTATTCTGTAGATGTTCAATTGGGTTGAGATCTGGTGACTTTCCGACCCTACGTACTGATGTCTTACCCATAGATCTAAATGCAGATGTCACTTTAGTTGAGGCCAGTTGAGCTCTCTTTCTGACTGAAGCTCCTGTCATCTGCGCCCCAATAATGAACCTTCTTTCAAAGTCACTTAGATCTTTTCTTCTTGCCATCTTGATGCAAAATCTGCTCAGCATTTTGATACATGCCACAGTGTATGGAAGCACCTGCATTTGCTATGCTTCGCCACTCATTTTTTCAGGTTTTCCCTTTTAATTTGTCACCCTGCCTCTGTAGTCCATCGTTTCTGTGACGTAATTTCACTGAATGCCAAGCAGAAAACAGTAACTAAATAAGCCTGATAGTTTTTCCATATGTATTTATAATGCGCGGCTGGCAGCGGTACATGAGGTTCCGACTGTGAGGTGTGCATGTCTTTTGGCTACGAGCGGGTCGCCGGGTGGGAGCCGCGCCCCAGCAGTTGATGTATTGCGGAGGGCCCGTCAGTGCCGACACGTGCGGTGCTAATTACCACACTGTCATTAAAATCAGTCAGTACGAGTGCCTGGCAGGCTGCTTTATTGCGGGGTTTTAATCTATGACCGGTTCCCATCTCATTATTAATATGGTAATGGATCTCCTTGAGGAGATTAGGGGGTAGAGCGGAGTGGCAGTGACTGTAAAAAATAAAAAAAAAAGCTATTTTAGGTTTCAGTTTCAGAGAGGGCTGGAGGGTTTGATGCTGCTGCAGATGATGATGATGATTATGAAGGTTATGATGATGATGATGAGACTTTATTTTTATGTTGACTGGCTCAAATACATGACACAGGTTGCCAGATGGATCAAACGCTTAGTGGATCCTTTTAAGTGGGAGGATGACATTTTTCCTGATCGGGTATAACACAAGCCTACATGCTGTGTAATGTCACTTGGTGTTTGTTTGGGCCTGCCGTACATTTAATGTATTGTATGTGCTGTGAATTTATAGACATAAGTCATAAGTGCGTTTGTTGGATAGATGGATAAATAGATACTTTAGTCATCCCTGGAGATAAATTGCAGCGTCGGCAACAGCTTACATCAAAAAATAGGAATAATAATAATAAAGCAATGGAATAAAAAAATATAAGAAAGAAAATGGCAATATATGGAAAAATGTGGAAATCGAAATAAATATATAATAGTTACCTGTACACAATAACATATGACAATATACACTAAACCTAATGATAAACAACAAAATATAAGCTAAAATAATAACAGAAAAACTATAAAAAATATAAATAAAATAGAAGTGACCCAAAAAAAGAAACATACGGTCATATACAGTACAATAACTAATGAAACCGAACTACCAACCAGAAAGCTGACCGTCAGATGAGGAAAAAATTGGAATGTACAATCTAACTAATAAAAAAAGGAATCTCTGTATGTCTATATGTATGTCCTTCGATTATCTCGACAACAGTTTGGTAATCTGATCTACTTCACACTTGGCGGGTGTGTTCCTGGGAACCAAAGGACGGGCAGTATCGAATTTGGTGCAGTTTGGACACGCGACACGTGTAATATTAATAATCATTTGAATAAATAAGCCAACAGCGAGCCGCTCGGCTGGGCTTCAGGGCTCTGCCGCTCAGCAGCGGGGCGGGGCTTCAGGGCTGTCACTTATGTCCGCAGTGTAGCCCCATGTCGCTGCGACTTGGGTGTGTTTTTTCCCGTGAGAAAGAATGTATTTCCCCGGTGTTTTTCTCCGCGACTTTCACGAGTGCATCCCGTACGTGTAGCAGTTCAAGTCAGAGTGTGAAGTTGTTTGGATGAGCGAGCAGGCATGTTTTGAACGGCACTGCACCAGTAAACCCAATGACAAAACATTAAATATAAGCCTAAAAGAATGGACAAAGAAAAATGAACCTAAATTTTAAACGGAATGGTAGTAAACCTCAAAAATATTGGAACGATGTTTCAGCAGTCACAGAATTAGATTTTAAATACAGACAGGGATGGGGGTTTGGAAAATGGGCAGGGGTGGGCGCAGTGGAAACCGATTCAGGGAGAAGGGGTCGAAGATCCTTGTGAGTTGGCTGTGTGTGTGTGTGTGTGTGTGTGTGTGTGTTTTGTTTTTCCATCC
>OMKR01045982.1:0-40082 GCA_900302355.1 Cyttopsis rosea | reverse complement strand
CTAGATCCTGAAACTAAAGTTCTAAAGAAGTTATTAAAGTTCTAAAACTAAAGATCTAGACCCATTATTTAAAGTTCTAACCAAGGTATCTAAGGTACCCTATATCTCAAGTTCTGCTGCTGCCCTTTCCAGAATCTCCAGGCAAACCAGAGCCCATGGATGTGACCAAAAGCTCGGTGTCATTGGTCTGGAGCCGGCCCAAACACGATGGAGGCAGCAAGCTGATTGGCTACTATATGGAATACACCAAGCTCCCTGAGGACAAGTGGACTCGCTGCAATGCTAACTGTATGAACATCCAGACTGAGGACTACGTGGTGACTGGGCTGGAGGAGGGACAGCAGTACCAGTTCAGAGTCATCGCTAAGACCGCCATCAACATCAGCCTGCCCTCCGAACTGTCTGACCCCATTCCCGTCATCGCCGAGAATGGTAAGCTGCTAAATCATCAGTCACAAGCATTTTGACTAATAAAGTTCAGGAAACCAGATGACCAGGCAGCTCAACCCACTTTACCCACTTCAGATCTTCTACAGAACATAAGTCATAATTTGTTCACAATACTAGTTTCTAGCTAGTAATATCACCCTGTAGCGCTAGTGTCCAGTATTAACTGTTCTGTCTGCTGTGCAGTGCCACCCAGAGTCGATCTGGGCATCAACATGAAGAACATGATCGTGGTGAAGGCAGGAGAAAATGTGTTCCTCAATGCTGAGGTGTTCGGGAAGCCTCTGCCCAAGGTGAGCTGGAAGAGGGATGGAGCTCCTCTGTTGCTGGCTGAGGGCATGAAGATGAGCCAGAAGAAACACCTCTACCTGCTGGAGCTCTACTCTGTCACCAGGAAGGAGTCTGGAGACTACACTATCCTTGCTGAGAACATTAATGGCTCCAAGTACGGCACCATCAAGGTCAAAGTACTGGGTAAGTCCTGTATCCACCTTCCAGTAAGGCATGGAAACCACTCCAGCTGAGCAATACTCATGTATACTTCAAGTACAAACATTATACATCTGACTGTAACAGTCTGAATGATAAATTCTATATTCTGCATTTCGCCTCCTCCCAGACAAGCCCGGCCGCCCAGCCTCAGTGAAGATCAGCAAGGTATATGCGGACCGTGTCAAGCTGAGGTGGGAACCCCCCCTGGCTGATGGAGGCTCTGAAATCACCAACTACATCATTGACAAACGGGAGACAAGTCGCGCCAACTGGGCGCTGGTCACTTCCAACATCCACGGCCACTTGACCGACTGCAGCGTGGACAAGCTCATCGAAGGCCACGAGTACCAGTTCAGAGTGAGCGCCGAGAACCAGTACGGAGTGGGAGACCCTGTCATGACCGACCCTGTCATGGTCAAGAACCCATACGGTAAAGGACTTGAAGAACCACAGGGAATATACATATGACATTTATATGTCATCTGGTAGATTCCATGTTCCAGAGTACAGGGTGATCACAGTGTGATGAATGAAGTAGCAGAACTACAGTTTTTTAGTAAAACTGATTTTTCAGAATTTATATTTGTAGTTCTCCATCTTTAAACTGTTTGAGAATTTAAAGATGCACTGAATGAGTACTGACCCACCCCCTATCTCTCTCTTTCTCTCTCCCCAGATGTTCCTGGCCCCTGTGAGCCTCCTGTCATCACCAACATCACTAGTAACTCCATGACAGTCAGCTGGAAAGCTCCAGCTAACGACGGCAAGGCAACCATCTTAGGCTACATGGTGGAGAAGCGCGAGGCCACAGAGCTGACATGGGCCAAGGTGAACCGCCGGCCCGTTATCGACCGCACCATCAAGGCCATTCAACTGAGCGAGGGCTCAGAGTACGAGTTCCGAGTCATTGCTATGAACAAGGCTGGGCTGGGAAAACCCAGCGACGCCTCCAATGCCGCTTTGGCCGTGGACCCTGTGTGTAAGTTACTACACCTCTAAATACTGAACTTCTACACCTTTAAATACTGAACTTCTACGCCTTTAAAGACCTATCTGCATTTTAAGATGTGTTTCTGCCATCCTCCTCCTCTCAGACCCCCCCGGCCCCCCTGCCTTCCCCAAGGTGGTTGATTCCACTAGGAGCTCCATCAGTCTGACCTGGACCAAACCAGCGTATGATGGGGGTTGTGAGATCATCGGCTACCTGGTGGAGTGTAAGCGAGCTGAGGCTGAGGATTGGAACAAGTGTAACGTTCCCAAGAAGCTCCAGGCCACGCGCTTCCTGGTCACGACACTGATGGACAACACCGAGTACCAGTTCAGAGTAACCGCTGTCAACAAGATCGGATACAGCGAGCCTAGCGAGGTTCCAGGGAATCACATGGCTAAAGACATCCTCAGTAAGAAATATCTGTGTATCTATAAGTATCATATTATAGTATTCATACTAATAATATTTCTGCATTGTATCAGACGAAGTGTTTATAGCTGCAGGTTCTATGCTTCAGTCTGCGTTTCCTCTGCGATCTCTTCCAGTCGCTCCGGAGGCCGAGCTTGACGCTGACCTCCGTAAGGCTCTGGTTCTTAGAGCCGGAGTCACCATGAGGCTCTACGTCCCTCTGAGAGGAAGGCCGGCTCCCAAAGTCACCTGGACCAAGGTGGATGCCAATCTGAAGGAGAGGCGGGGCCTGCTCATCAAGACGTCCGACTGGGACACACTGCTGATGGCTGAAGACATCAACAGATACGACGCAGGGAAGTACGTCCTGTCGCTGGAGAACAGCAGCGGCTCCAAGAGCTATACCATCATCGTCAAGGTGCTCGGTGAGTTAAGGCAACTTCATTTGTATTCAATATCAGCCCATCATAATACACAAGTTCCATCATTTTACAATTCGCCTATGTGTGTTTTGATTTGTGGTGTAATATATTTCACACACCAGATGATAAAGAATAAATGGTGTTCTAAAAGCAAAGCAGTTATGATTATCGGATTAACACATGTTTACATCAAATTATCAAGATACATCTGTTGAAGCTTCTGAAACCAGAAAATCTGAGCATCCCATATTGGCAGAAGTCAAATCCAACATGTTTCTCTCCCAGATTCCCCTGGACCGCCAGTCAACCTGATTGTCAAGGAAACCTCCAGAAGTCATGCCAGCATCAGCTGGGAGGCCCCTCTGATAGACGGAGGAGGCCCTGTTAAGAGTTATGTCGTGGAGAAGCGCCTGGCAGAGAGGAAGGCCTGGACCTGCGTCTCCGCTGAGTGTCCCAAGACGTCCTTCAGGATCACCAACCTGGAGGGGGGACAGGCCTACTGCTTCAGGGTTTTGGCCGAGAACGCTTACGGCATTGGAGATGGCTGTGAGACCGCCGGCATTGTTAGAGCCTCTGGTAGGTCCAGAATGCTAGGAATGTGTTTGTTTTGACTCAAAGTATGTGAATGGTCATATTTGCATCCAAATACAAAGTGTTAAATAAGTATATTCTTTAATAATATTGTCAAATGGACATGGAAAGTTGGTATCTCTGAAGCCAAACAGTATTTATTGCACAAGAAATAAACTTCATCCTGGCCTCCTTCCTGTCCTCAGAACAACCAGGCCCAGTGACAGACTTCAAACCACAGAAGATCACCAAGGACTCAGTGACTCTGGGCTGGAAGAAGCCCATTAGTGATGGTGGCAGCCATGTCAGCGCCTACATCCTGGAACAGAGCGAGGGAGAGGAGAAGTGGAAGCAGTTGATGAAGGGGAAGAACACCACTTACACCATGGGCGAGCTGACAGAGGGCAAAGAGTACATCTTCAAAGTCAAAGCTCTGAACGAGTCTGGAGAAGGCCCGCCCACTGAACTGACTGTCCTGGCTAAGGACCAGATCGGTAAGACTGTTCAACATGCATCATAACTGCATAATCTGTCCAATCGAACTCAGGAGTCCTTAATATTATTATTTTTTCTATTATTTCTACCATTGAGTCACAACACAATCATGTAGTTTGGTTCTGTATTTGTTCACTTCTTAAGATTTAGAAAGTAAAGCTCACGTTGCTTCCTGCTTTGTCCTTCACACAGAAGTAAACACTAACCTGTGTATTGAATTCCAGTGCTTCCTGACTGTGACCTGAGCAGCCTGCATGACCTGACCTACGTGGCCAAGGAGGGCAGCACCATGCGCATCAATGTCCCTGTGATTGGAGTTCCATACCCATCAGCCACCTGGAAGAAGGGCGATGTCAACCTGGGAGACACTGGCCGGATGTGCGTGGAAGTCTCACAGGGTGTCACCACCCTGCTGATCAGAGACTGCCAGAGGACAGACGCGGACACCTACACAATCAATGTGAGGAACAGCGCCGGCTCCAAGGACTGTAAGTTCCAGATGAAGGTGGTCGGCAGGCCGGGAATCTGCACGGGTCCCATCAACTTCGATGAGATCACGGCGGACGGCATCACCCTGGAGTGGGGCCCTCCCAAAGATGATGGCGGCGCAGAGGTGTCCAACTACATTGTGGAGAAGAGGAGAACGACAGATAACAAGTGGGCCACTGTGGCCTCTGCTATCCAGAAGAACACCATGAGGGTGATCAGACTCCATGACGGGGTGGAATACATCTTCAGAGTGTTCGCCGAGAACAAGTACGGGGTTGGAGAGTACCTGAGGTCAGACCCCGTCATCGCCCAGCATCCATTCAGTAAGTGGTTGTACTTGAACTAGAAATACTTTAGCAGCCCATTATAGTTAGCAGTGTTACCCATAACCCTCTCTGCCGAGGTGTCGCACTCATTGCCAACAAATCCTTCCACACATTTTCCCTTAAAATTATATTTATCTAGTCTGGTTTACATGTTCTGGACTGACTGCACATCCGGTCCATTCAACAAGGATTTAAATGAATTTCCTGTCTCTTCTTACTCTAGATGTGCCCGAGGCACCTGCTCCTCCAGAGATAGTGAGCATTCGCCATGAGTCGGCCATCTTGACCTGGGCTGACCCCAAAGACACTGGTGGCTCCCCAATAACTGGTGAAATATTCTCATATCTTTGAACTTGTTCCAAAAATATCTGCTAGCAACAAAACAAATCACTTTTTGTCATTCTTATTCAAACCAGGAACATTTTCTTACTTTATGAAAAGTAGAATGCAGAGCCCTAAATGTGCGTCTTCTTTTCAGGATACCATGTGGAGTTTAAGGAGAGGAACAGTCTGATGTGGAAGCGGGCCACTAAGACTCCTCTCAGAGTGAAGGAGTGCAGAGTTACTGGTCTGATAGAAGGACTAGAGTACGAGTTCCGAGTCATGGCCATGAACATAGCCGGCCTGGGAAAAGCAAGCAAAAACACTGATGCTGTGGTCGCCCTGGATCCTATTGGTGAGCTGATTCATTGTAGATCTCTGTAACACTGGGACAGATATTGCCCACATACATTTATGTTTGGAATTTCAAGTTGAAATATTTTAAGGTATATGAGCCCTGTTTCAATCCTGCTGTGACTTTTCCTCAATATGCGCCCCACATATGCCTGTCAAAGCCAGCCCTAGCCTCCTCCAACTAGGCTGGAGAAACTGATAATCCCAAGTGATATAAATCAGATGATTTTGTTCATGTAATTATAATAATATAATGATAATAATATCTAACATCATGTGATTATAATATAGTAATGTATAATATAATTTGATAATCAGTTGAAGCTGTGGATGGCACGTTGAGATGCAGGGTTCAGGCTAAACAGAGATTTAGAGAATGGGATGGGGGGGTTCGTCTCTCGACAGCAGCAGACAGCGCCGTGCACACCACGCCGGGTTACCTGTGTTTTTATTTTAGATTTAAATTTATTTGATTTTCTCCGTTTCTCACTTAAACTAAACAAAGCTTTCCATTCTGTTGCTTTCCATTGCCATTGATTTTGTAAAAACTGGAATACTCTTTACTTCTAAATAATAAATCCTGCAGTTCTGTAACAGGGATACTTGTTAATACTTGTTGGGATAGTGTTAAATGAATATGATGGATTATGGCGTATTATTAGATACATTTATATAATATGAGATATATTTATATTTTTTCAAGACCTTGTGATCCTTCTGTTGTAATAAAGTTATGACGACAAAATGTCTATGTCTTCTCAATTCTTGAGAATACCCATCAGAATGCCGATTGTAAACACAATAATATGATATGACAGTTGATGTTCTCTTCCTCTCTCAGATCCTCCTGGAAAGCCAGATGTGATTAACGTCACCAGAGGCACAGTGACCCTGATGTGGACAGCTCCCAAGTATGACGGCGGCCACAAACTGACTGGCTACATGATGGAAAAGCTGGAGGCCGGAACCAAGGCCTGGATGAAGGCCAACCACGTCAACATCCAGGGCTGTGCCTACACTGTCACAGATCTGACTGAAGGATCTCGGTATGAGTTCAGGATTAGAGCCAAGAATGCTGCAGGGGCTGTTAGCGCTCCGTCAGAGTCCACCGAGCCGCTGACCTGCAGGGATGAGTACGGTAAGTGCTCCGGTCCGATCACCGGTCCTAATGATCAAAGTCCTCGATGTGTTTAGGTAATTTTAAGAAGTTTTTTTCTCTCCATCAACCTAATGTCTTCTTCCTGTCTGCCACAGAGCCTCCAAGCATCACAATTGACCCAGAGATGAAGGACGGCGTTTCAGTCAGAGCAGGTGACACCATTGTCATCTCTGCCTCAAAGATTGCAGGCAAACCTCCACCCACAGCTGTCTGGTCCAAGGCAGGTCGTGAATTCAAGACCTCTGACATTGTCACCATCACCAGCACCCCCATCTCCTCCCATTTGTCCATCAAGTACGCCAGCAGGAAGAACACTGGAGAATACACCATCACCGCCAGCAACCCTTTCGGCATAAAGGAGGAGCACGTCAAGGTGAAAGTCCTGGACATCCCTGGACCTCCAGGCCCCATCGAGGCCAGCAACATTTCAGCTGAGAAGTGTACACTGACGTGGCTGCCTCCTGAGGAGGATGGAGGATGCTCCATCAAGTGCTACGTCCTGGAGAAGAGAGAGACCAGCCGTCTGTTGTGGACAAAGCTGGCCGAGAACATCATGGACTGCAGATATGTAGCCAGCAAGCTGGTCAAAGGCAACGAATACATCTTCAGAGTTTCTGCTGTAAACCAGTATGGCACCGGAGACTCCAGTCAGTCTGGTCCAATCAAAATGGTCGACAGTTTCCGTAAGTCCACAGCATCTGTGTGACATTGAATGAATTGAGATATGCTTTTAACTTATTAATACACAGACACACTTCTCATTTCCTATGATCAGATTGAACATGTGGTTTGTATGTTTTTTTTCCTCCAGGCCCACCAGGCCCCCCCTCAACCCCAGAGATCGATTATGTGAGCAGGACTGCTGTCACCATTTCTTGGAAGAGACCAGCTGTGGATGGAGGAAGTGACATCAGAGGATATTGTGTGGAAAGAAAAGAGAGGAAAGGAATGCGATGGGTGAGAGCATGTAAGAGAACAGTTCCCGACCTGCGCTTCAAGGTGCAGGGCCTGACGGAGGGAGTAGAATATGAGTTCAGAGTAACTGCTGAGAACAAGGCTGGCTTTGGGGAGCCCAGTGAGCCTTCTCATCCTACCATGACCAAGGATATTGTATGTAAGTAAAACCAAACATCTCCCCCTGAAATCAAAAACAGTGTAGCATTTCAAGATATCAAATTTACATATTTTATTATATGTCTCTTATCTTATCTTTGCTAGATCCACCTGGACCTCCATCCAACCCCCGAATCACAGACACCACCAGAACTACCGCCACCTTCACCTGGGGCCGACCTCACTATGATGGTGGACTTGATGTAGACGGATACTTTGTTGAGTACAAGAAGGATGGACATGATGACTGGGAGACAGAAACACAGACTCCTCTGAGAATAACAGAATATGTTATCGGCAACCTGCAGAAGGGAGGCAAATACAATTTCAGAGTCAGAGCTCTGAACTCAGAGGGAGTTGGAGATCCTGCAGAGGTTGAAACTGTAACAGATCTCATTGATCGGGAAACACTTCCAGACTTTGAGCTGGATGCAGAGCTGAGGAGAACCCTGGTGGTCAGGTGTCGCGCCTCCATACGTATGTTTGTTCCCATCAGGGGACGGCCGATACCAGAAGTCACCTGGTCCAAGGATGACACCAACCTGAAGACTCGTGCTCACATTGACACCACTGAGTCCCACACCCTGCTTATCATCCCTGACTGCACCAGATATGATGCTGGCAAATACAACCTCTGTCTGGAGAACGTGGCTGGAAAGAAGACTGGCTTTGTCAATGTTAGAGTTTTGGACACACCTGGACCACCAGTCAACTTAAAACCCAGAGAGATTAACAAGAACAGCATCACCCTACAGTGGGAAATCCCCATCATTGATGGCGGATCTAAGATTCATAACTACATCGTTGAGAAGAGAGAGGCTACCAAGAAAGCCTACACAGTACTGAGCACCACATGGCAGAAATGCTCCTTTAAGATCCCTGACCTGGAGGAAGGTTCTCACTACTACTTCCGTGTCACTGCTGAGAATGATCTTGGTGTAGGTGAGCCAGTTGAAACCCCAGAACCAATCAGAGTTTCACAAGCTCCCTCTGCCCCTGAGAACCTGTATGTCACTGACGTCTCTGATGATAGCGCTAGTCTAGCCTGGACCAAGCCCCTGCATGACGGTGGCAGCTTGATCACAGGATACGTCATTGAATCCCAGAAGAAGGATACAGATCAGTGGGTTCATGTAGCTACCATCAAGGCTCTGGACTATGTTGCCACTGATTTGACTGAGGGTGCAGAGTATACCTTCCGCATCATAGCGGTCAATGCATCAGGCAGGAGTGACCCTCGTGAAAGTAGGCCAGCCATCATCAGAGAACAGACCAGTGCACCATCATTCGACCTGCGTGGAGTCTACCAGAAGACAGTTATTGCTAAAGCTGGAGACAGAGTTAAGGTGGAGATCCCAGTGCTCGGCAAACCACGGCCTGTTGTTTCCTGGAAGAAAGAAGACACAGCGCTGAAGGAGACACAGAGGATCAATGTTGAGACCACTGCCACCTCCACCATCCTTAATATTAACGAAATCAAGAGAACTGATGGGGGACAATACTCCATGACTGGAAAGAACCTTCTGGGCACAATCACTGAGACCATCACAATCCAGGTCCATGACATTCCTGGACCTCCGACAGGACCAATCAAGCTGGAGGACGTGTCATGCGACTATGTCCTCATGTCCTGGGAGGGACCAGAGAACGATGGAGGAGTTCCCATCAACAACTACATTGTTGAGATGAGGGAGACTACCGGCACCTCCTGGATGGAGCTGGCAGCTACAGTCATCCGCACCACATTCAAGGCAGCCCGTCTGAACACAGGAACCCAGTATCAGTTCCGTATCAAGGCCCAGAACAGATATGGAATTGGACCCTGCATTGTCTCTGAGCCAGTTGTAGCTGCATATCCATTTGATGTGCCACGGCAACCAGGCATCCCTACTGTAACATCTTTCAATAAGGATGCTATGAATCTGAGTTGGAATGAACCATCCTCAGATGGTGGCAGCCCCATCCTGGGTTACCATGTTGAGAGGAAGGAGAAGAACAGCATTCTGTGGCAAAAGATCAGCAAGGCCTTGGTTGTTGGAAATATCTTTAAATCAACAGGCCTAGTTGATGGTATTGCATATGAATATCGTGTCATTGCTGAAAACATGGCAGGTTTGAGCAAAGCCAGCAAATCCTCTGAGACCATGTATGCTCTGGACCCAGTGGACCCACCAGGCAGGCCAGTGGCACTGAATGTCACCCGACATGAAGTGACCATTTCATGGACCAAACCAGAGGGAGATGGTGGATTCTCCATCACTGGATACACTGTGGAGAGAAGAGAACTTCCCAATGGACGCTGGCTGAAAGCCAATTTCAACAACATCCATGAGACTATCTACACTGTCAGTGGTCTGACTGAGGACACTACTTACGAGTTCCATGTGTTTGCTAGAAACTCAGCTGGAGGTGTCAGTGCTCCATCACAGCCATCAGAGCAGATTACGTGCAGAGATGACATTGAAGAGCCCAAGCTTGATGTTGATGCTTCCTACAGCAGCACAGTTGTGGTCATGGCAGGAGAGGTGTTCAAACTGGAGGCCAATGTGATAGGAAGACCTATTCCATCTTTGATTTGGACTAAGGAAGGAAAAGAGCTTGAGGGCACAGGCAAGCTGGAAATCAAGTCAAGTGACTTCCACACAACTCTGGTAAACAAGGATTCTTTGAGGAGGGATGGTGGTGTGTTCATTCTGACTGCCAGCAACCCCGGTGGCTTTGCAAAGTTTACATTTAATGTCAAGGTGCTGGACAGGCCTGGGCCTCCTGACTCTCTCACAGTCTCCGATATCACCGCTGAGAAGTGTGTCCTCAACTGGCTGCACCCATCACATGATGGCGGTGCCAAGATCGAGTACTTTGTTATCCAGAAGCGTGAGACCAGCAGGCTGGCATGGACCAATGTGGCTACAGACCTTCAGGCAAACAGGTTCAAGATCACCAAGCTATTGAAAGGCAATGAGTATATCTTCAGGGTCATGGCCATCAACAAGTACGGTGTGGGTGAACCCACGGAATCAGAGGCTGTTATTTGTACCAACCCCTATGTCACCACTGATGCACCACAGCAGCCTGAGGTCACCACCATCACCAAGGACTCCATGGTTGTTTGCTGGGACCGGCCTGAGAATGATGGAGGCAGCAGCATCAATACCTACATTGTTGAGAGGAGAGATAAAACTGGCTTGCGCTGGGTGAAATGTAATAAGAGGACAGTATCTGACCTCAGGTTCAAGGTGTCTGGCCTCACACCAGGACACGAGTATGAATTCAGAATCCTTGCAGAGAACAATGCTGGTCTGAGCCAGCCAAGTCCTTCAAGTCCATTCTACAAAGCCATGGATACTATCTTCCAGCCTGGGCCCCCCGGCAACCCCAGAGTGCTGGATACGACCAAGTCCTCCATCACTGTTGCCTGGAACAAGCCTGTTTATGATGGAGGCTCAGAAATCACAGGGTACATTGTGGAGACTTGTCTGCCTGAGGAGGATGAATGGACCATCCACACTCCCAAGAAAGGCTGGACAGCAACCTCTTTTACCATCACCAACCTGAAGGAAAACCAAGAATATAAAATTAACATCTGTGCCACTAACTGTGAGGGAGTGGGAGAACCTGCCATTGTTCCTGGAACCCCTAAAGCTGAGGAGAGACTGCTTCCTCCAGAGATTGAGCTGGGAGCAGATCTGCGTAAGGTGGTTTGCGTCAGAGCCTGCAGCACACTCAGACTCTTTGTCCCAATTAAGGGCAGACCGGCACCTGAGGTGAAATGGTCAAGAGAACATGGAAAATCATTGGACAAGGCTATAATAGAGATTACCCCCTCTTTCACCACTCTCCAGGTGGAGAATGTGGACAGGTTTGATAGAGGTAAATACATGGTGACTGTTGAAAATGCCTCAGGAAGCAAGACTGCCTATGTCAATGTCAGAGTGCTGGATACTCCTGGCGCTCCTCAGAATCTAGTTATCAAAGAAGTGACCAGAGACTCAGTCTCCCTCATGTGGGATGCTCCTCTGATTGATGGTGGATCCAGAGTCCGCAACTATATTGTTGAAAAGCGGGAGTCGGCCAGAAAGGCCTATTCAACAGTCTGTGCAAGCTGTCACAAGTCCAGCTGGAAGATCGGAGATCTGGAGGAGGGAAAGCTGTACTTCTTCAGAATCCTAGCTGAGAACGAGTATGGCATTGGCCTCCCAGTAGAGACCTTGGAACCAATTAAAGCATCAGAGAAGCCTTTGCCACCAGGCAAGGTGTCCCTCCTTGATGTGACAAGCTCCAGTATCACTCTGTCTTGGGAGAAGCCAGATCATGATGGTGGTAGTCGAATCACAGGCTACAGTGTTGAGATGCAGGGTAAAGGCAGTGACAAGTGGACCGAGGTCATGGTAGTTAAGACTAATGGAGCTGTTGTGTCTGGCTTGATACAGGGAGAGGAGTACATGTTCCGCATCTCAGCAAGAAACGAGAAGGGAGTAAGTGACCCTCGTCCCCTCAGTATGTCTGTTGTGGCTAAGGATCTGGTAATCTCCCCAACATTCAAGTTGCTCTTTACCACATTCAGTGTGTTGGCAGGAGATGATCTGAAGCTAGACATACCATATGCTGCCCGTCCAAAAGCTACTGTTACTTGGCTCAAGGATGGTGTGGCTCTTAAAGAGACAACTAGAGTGAATGCTGAAGCATTTGAAAAGAACCTTCACCTGGTCATTAGGGAGGCCTGCAGAGATGATGTGGGCACATACACCATCAAGCTGACAAACACAGCTGGAGAGGCCACCACAGACGTTGGTGTCGTTGTTCTGGATAGACCTGGCCCACCAACAGGTCCCATTAAACTGGATGAGGTCACTGCTGACAGTGTCATCTTGTCCTGGAATCCACCAGAATATGATGGTGGCTGCTCCATTAACAACTATGTTGTGGAGAAGAGAGACATATCCACCACTAACTGGCAGATTGTGTCGGCTACAGTTGCCAGAACCACTATTAAAGCAACCCGCCTAAAGACTGGATGTGAGTACCAGTTCAGGATTGCTGCTGAGAACAGATATGGCAAGTCTTCTGTTCTGCTCTCCGAGAGCATTGTAGCTCAGTATCCCTTCGAAGTACCTAGCCAGCCACGATCTGTTGTCGTCCAGTCAGCCACTAAGGAGAACATGGTGATTGTATGGGAGAAACCCAGTAACGATGGTGGAAGCAAGATCTTGGGCTACCATCTGGAGCTTAAAGAGAGGAACAGCCTCCTCTGGGTGAAACAGAACAAACAGCTCATCCCTGAGACAAGGTTCAAGGCTGTCAGCCTTGAGGAAGGTATTGAGTATGAGTTTAGAGTTTATGCAGAGAACATTGTTGGCCTCAGCAAGGCCAGCAAAGTCACTGAGATGCAAGTTGCTAGAGACCCATGTGACAGAACAGGAAGACCAGAGGCTGTAATTGTCACTAGAAACCAGGTAACACTTAAATGGACCAAACCTGAGTATGATGGTGGCAGCAAGATTACAGGCTATGTGGTTGAGAAGAAGGAGGGAGCTGAAGGCCGTTGGATGAAGGCTAGCTTTGCCAATATCCTTGAGACTCAGTTTGTTGTCACTGGACTGTTTGAGGGTCATGTCTATGAATTCCGCGTCATTGCTCGGAATGCGGCAAGTGTCTCCAGTAAGCCTTCTGAGAGCACTGGAGCCATTACTGCTAAGGATGAGGTGGAACCACCCAAGATTGACCTTGATTCCAAGTATTCCACTGTTGTGGTGGTGAATGCTGGAGAGACATTCAAGCTGGAGGCAGGATTCTCTGGTAAACCTGTTCCCACAGTTCACTGGCTTAAAGGCAACCAAGAGATGACTGAAGCCGCCCGCTTAGAGATCAAGAACATAGCCTTTACAACCTGTCTGGTAGTCAAAGAGGCCATCCGTGTTGACGGTGGCCAGTACACTCTGCTGGTAAAAAATGTTGGTGGAGAGAAATCTGTGAACATTAATGTGAAGGTGTTGGATAGACCAGGCCCACCTGGGGGCCCCATCTCCATCTATGGAGTCACGAGTGAGAAGTGCTGCCTTGCCTGGAAATCCCCCCTGCAGGATGGAGGCAGTGATGTTTCCCATTATATTGTGGAGCGACGAGAGACAAGCAGACTGATGTGGACTGTAGTTGACCCTAAAGTTCAGACACTGAACCTCAAGATCACCAAACTCCTCCCTGGTAATGAGTATATATTCAGAGTCATTCCCGTCAATAAATATGGAATTGGAGAGCCTCTGGAATCTGAGCCAATGATTGCCACAAATCCATTTGTCACCCCTGAAGCACCAACAGAGGTGGACATCTCTACTATCACTAAAGAGTCCATGGTGGTGACCTGGGAGAGACCAACTAATGATGGCGGAAACCCCATCCAAGGATATATTGTTGAGAAACGTGACAAGGAAGGTGTGAGATGGACAAGGTGCAATAAGCGCACAGTGAGTGAGCTGCGCTTTAGAGTCACTGGTCTCTTAGAAAACCGTAGCTATGAATTCAGAGTTTCAGCTGAGAATGCTGCAGGCATTGGCAAACCTAGCCCTGCAACACTGTACTACAAAGCATTGGATCCAATCTTCAAACCTGGTCCACCAAATAATCCCAAAGTCATTGACACATCCAGATCATCGGTCTCCCTGACTTGGGGCAAGCCCATCTACGATGGAGGCTGTGAGATTCAAGCCTACATTGTTGAGGCTTGCAATGGAGCTTCTGATGAGTGGTTTATGTGCACTCCTCCCACTGGAATCATGAACACCAAGTTCACAGTGACCAAACTGCTGGAGAAACATGAGTACCAGTTCAGAGTGTGTGCCATCAACAAGGTCGGTGTTGGTGAGCATGCTGACGCTCCAGGAAAGATCCTCCTGGAGGAGAAGCTTGAGGCTCCAGACCTTGACTTGGATTCTGATATGAGAAAAATGATCAACATCAGATCGGCCAGTACCCTCAGGCTCTTTGTGCCTGTGAGGGGACGCCCCGCTCCCGAGGTGAAATGGGGAAAGGCAGAGGGGGAGATCAAGGAGACGGCTCAGATTGATAACACAGGAAGTTACGCTTCTCTTGTCATTGAGAACGTTGACAGATTCGACACTGGGAAGTACACACTGACTGCAGAAAATGCCAGTGGAGTTAAATCAGTCTTCATCAGTGTCAGAGTCTTGGACTCTCCCAGCCCACCAGCTAACTTCATAGTGAAGGAGATCACCAAAAACTCTGTGACTCTCACCTGGGAGCCCCCACTTCTGGATGGTGGCTCTAAGATCAAGCACTACATTGTGGAGAAGCGTGAAAGCACCAGGAAGGTGTATTCACCCGTCACTACCTGTAATAGGATGTCATGGAGAATCGAACCTCTTCCAGAGGGTGGAATATTCTTCTTTAGAGTCATAGCTGAGAATGAATATGGTGTGGGTCTCCCTGCTACAACTATTGAGCCAGTGAAGATCTCTGAGAAGCCTCAGCCACCTGGTAAAGTCAGCGTGGTTGATGTCACTCGCAAGAGTGTGACACTGACCTGGGAGAAACCTGAACACGATGGTGGCAGTAGGATCGGCCACTATGATGTGGAGCTGGCACTGAAAGATAGTGAGGCATGGTCTGTGTGTGCTAGTGTAAAGGCACTGGAGACAGTGGTCACCAACCTGCAAAAAGGTCAAGAGTACCAGTTCAGAGTCGTGGCTGTCAATGAAAAGGGCAGGAGCGACTCCAGACAGCTTGCCCAAACAGTTGTAACTAAGGACCTTATGATTGAGCCATCTGTGAGGCCTAAAGTGAGCACCTACAATGTTCAGGTAGGCTATGACCTGAAGGTCGAGGTGCCCATTGCTGGCCATCCCAAACCAACCATCAGCTGGACCAAGGATGGAGTTGCCCTGAAACAAACTACCAGAGTAAATGTCACTGACTCTGCACACCATACCACTCTAACCATCAAGGATGCCACCAGAGAGGATGGGGGCATGTACAGCATTAACATTGCCAATGACCTGGGATCCAAGGATGCCACTATTGAGGTAATAACACTGGACAAGCCAGGTCCACCCACAGGCCCTATAAAGTTTGAGGACATTAGTGCAGAGAGCATCACTCTAAACTGGGAGCCCCCCTCATATGCAGGTGGCTGCCAGATCTCCAACTATGTGGTTGAGAAAAGGGACACAACTACCACTAACTGGGTGGTGGTATCTGCTACTGTTGCCAGAACCACACTCAAAGTTGCAAATCTGAAGACAGGTGCTGAGTACCAATTCAGAGTCTGTGCTGAGAACAGATATGGAAAGAGTTATGCCATAGACTCAGAACCGATCTTGGCCCAGTATCCGTTCCAGGAGCCTGGTCCACCAGGAACACCATTTGTGTCTTCATACACCAAGGATTACATGGTGGTTGAGTGGCATAAACCTCCATCTGATGGAGGCAGTGTTATCTTGGGCTACCACCTGGAGAGGAAAGAGAAGAACAGCATCCTCTGGACTAAAATCAACAGAATGCTTATACAGGACTGCCGGTTTAAATCCACCCCCCTGGAGGAAGGAATAGAGTATGAGTACAGAATCTATGCTGAGAATATTGTAGGCATCGGCAAGTGCAGCAAAGTGTCTGAGGTGTGTGTGGCCCGTGACCCCTGCGATCCTCCTGGCCGCCCCGAAGCGATTATCGTAACCAGACACTCTGTGAAGCTGAGATGGACTGCTCCACAGTACGATGGTGGAAGCATAGTTACTGGATATTTAGTGGAGAAGCGTGATCTCCCTGAGGGACGGTGGATGAAGGCTAGCTTCGCAAACATTATTGAATATGAATTCACAGTTCTGGGTCTGACTGAGGACTGCAAATATGACTTCAGAGTGATCGCACACAATGCAGCTGGAGCTGTCAGCAAGCCCTCTGAAAGCACAGGCTCTATCACAGCTAAGGATGAGGTTGAGCCACCCAAATGTGAAACTGATGCTAAGTACAATCAGACTATTGTCATCAATGCTGGAGACACATTCATACTAGAGGGCAGTGTGGAGGGAAAACCAATCCCCATGGCTCAATGGTTTAAGGGAGATGTTGAGGTGGAGAACTCAGCCAGAGCTGAGATCAAAAACACAGACTTTAAGGCAATGCTTGTTGTAAAGGATGCCATCAGAGTGGATGGTGGACAATACACTCTGGTTCTGACCAATGTGGCTGGAACTAAGACTGTTCCTTTCAGTGTGAAAGTCCTGGACAGGCCAGGTCCCTCAGAAGGACCTCTTACAGTTGGTAATGTCACTGAGGAGAAGTGCTCTCTATCATGGTTGCCACCGAGGCATGATGGCGGAGCCAGCATCTCCCACTACATCATCCAGAAGAGAGAAACCAGTCGCCTGGCATGGACTGTGGTCTCCAGCGACTGTGGAGCTACTATGTTCAAGGTCACAAAGCTGCTTAAGGGCAATGAGTACATCTTCAGAGTCATGGCTGTCAACAAATACGGTGTTGGGGAGCCCCTGGAATCGGCACCAGTTATCATGAGGAATCCGTTTGTTCCTCCTGGTCCACCGCAGGAGCTGGAGATCACCAACATCACAAGAGACTCTATGACAGTCTGCTGGACCCGCCCCAAGACCACTGGAGGCAGTGACATTGTAGGCTATATTGTGGAAAAGAGAGACAGAGCTGGAGTGAGGTGGACCAAGTGTAATAAACGCAGGGTCACTGACTTGCGTTTTAGAGTAACAGGACTAACTGAAGACCATGAGTATGAATTTAGGTTGTCTGCTGAGAATGCAGCCGGAGTGGGACAGCCTAGCCCACCTACTCCCTACCTCAAAGCCTGTGACCCAACATTTGAACCAGGCTGCCCTACTAATGCCCATGTGGTTGACACTACCAAGGACTCCATCAGTTTGGCCTGGCATAGGCCTATTTATGATGGTGGATGTGAGATACAAGGCTATGCTGTAGAAATTAGCAAAGCTGAGGAGGAGGAATGGACCATCTGCACCCCACCTTCTGGTGTAAATGCTACCCATTTCACCATCACCAAACTTATTGAGCATCAGGAATACAAAGTGCGCATCTGTGCCATGAACAAGCTGGGTGTCGGTGAGCCAACAGATATCCAGGGTGTTGTAAAACCTGTGGATAAGCTGAATCCTCCAGAGATGATTCTGGATTCAGACCTTAGAAAGGGCATTGTTGTCCGTGCAGGTGGCTCCATGAGAATTAACATCCCATTCAAGGGCCGTCCTACTCCAGAAATCAGCTGGGCTAAAGAGGATGGAAACCTGCCTGCTAAAGTCCAGATAGAGAATGGTGAAGATTACACCCAGCTTTCTATTGAAATCTGTGACAGGAATGATGCCGGGAAATACATCCTCAACCTGGCCAACAGCGCTGGCACCAAGTCGGCCTTTGTCTCAGTCAAAGTTCTCGACACACCTGGAGCACCTCTGAATCTCACAGTTAAAGATATTAAGCAGAGTTGTGTCACTCTAACATGGGAGCCTCCTCTAAATGATGGTGGTGCCAGAATTAAGAACTACCTAGTTGACAAACGTGAATCCACCAGGAAGGGTTACTCTAATGTGAGCAACAAATGCACTAAGACAAGTTACCGCATCACAGGCCTCACTGAAGGAGCCATCTACTACTTTAGAGTCATGGCTGAGAATGAGTTTGGTGTGGGCCTGCCAATTGAGACAGAAGACTCAGTTAAGACTTCTGAACCTCCCTTACCTGTCGGGAAGGTCATTCTGACAGAGGTGACAAAGACCAGTATCTCGCTCTCCTGGGAGAAACCTGACCATGATGGAGGAAGCAGAATCATGGGCTACTACATAGAGATGCAGCCCCAGGGTTCAGAGGAGTGGGTGGTGGCCACCACAACCAAGACTTGTGATGGTACAGTCACAGGCCTCAGCACAGGACAAGAGTACTTGTTCAGAGTTTCAGCCTTCAATGAGAAGGGCAAGAGTGATCCAAGGTCACTGGCTGCTCCAGTCACTGCTAAAGATGTGACCATTGAGCCTCGGTTCAAGTTGGCCATCAACACATTCAGCGTACAGACTGGTGAGGATCTCAAGATTGAGATACCAGTGATTGGACGCCCTCTGCCTAAGGTGGAATGGAAGAAGGGTGGACAGGCCATTAAAGAGACGACCAGACTGAATGTGTCCAGCACGGCTGCATCCACCACACTGCGTATCAAGGAGGCAAACAAAGAGGACTCTGGCAAGTACTCACTGACTGCTAGCAGCAGTGCAGGAACTGCAACAGAGGAGATTATGGTTGTTATTCTTGATAAGCCTGGCCCACCCACTGGCCCTGTGAAGATTGAAGAGGTCAGCTCTAACTATGTCACAATGTCCTGGGAGCCCCCGGAATACACTGGAGGCTGTCAGATCAACAACTACATTGTGGAAAAGAGGGACACCACCACCACAGCATGGCAGATTGTCTCGGCTACTATCGCAAGAACAACAATTAAAGTCACCAACCTTAAGACTGGAACTGAATACCAGTTCAGAGTTTCTGCTGAAAACAGATATGGCAAGAGTTCCTCTATTGTGTCTCCTGCTGTTATTGCTCAGTATCCATTCAGTGAGCCCATTGCCCCAGGTACACCATTCATCTCTGCTGCCACTAAGGAGAACATGGTGGTTGAATGGAAGCCACCCACCAACAATGGAGGCAGCCCTATCCTGGGCTACCACCTGGATAGGAAGGAGAAGAATAGTCTGCTGTGGACTAGACTCAACAAGCTTCTCATCCCCGACACCCGCTTCAAGACCACAGAGCTGGAGGAGGGTATTGAGTATGAATTCAGGGTCTATGCTGAAAATGTTGCTGGACTCAGCCCTGTTAGCAAGGTTTCTCATAGCACAGTGGCCAGAGACCCCTGTGACCCACCAGGCACCCCTGAAGCTATAGTCATCACAAGGAGCTATGTGACCCTGCAATGGACCCGGCCCCAGTATGACGGAGGAAGTCCGATCACTGGCTACATTGTGGAGAGAAAAAAACACCCAGACACCCGCTGGATGAAGGCTAGCTTCACAAACATCCTTGAAACACAATTCACTTACACAGGCATGACTGAGGACCGTGTCTATGAATTTAGAGTCATTGCTAGAAATGCAGCTGGCATACTAAGTGCTCCCTCTCAGGGTACAGGAGAAATTACTGCAAAGGATGAGATTGAGGCTCCAACAGCCACCATGGATCCCAAATTCAAGGATCTGACTGTTGTTCATGCTGGAGAGACTTTTGTCATTGATGCTGACTACGTTGGAAAGCCCCTGCCTGATATTGTGTGGCTCAAGGATGGAAAAGAGATTGACAAGACTACACCCAGGATGGAGATCAAGACGACACTCACACACACTATCTTGACAGTAAAGGAATGCGTCAGAGTGGACGGTGGCCACTTTGTCATAAAACTCAGCAATGTGGGAGGAGTTAAGATGATCCCTGTAAATGTGAAAGTTCTGGATAGACCCGGTCCTCCTGATGGACCACTGGAGGTTAAAGGAGTCACCGCTGAAAAGTGCTACCTGCACTGGAGCCATCCCTCACATGATGGTGGGGGCAGCATCTCTCACTACATTATTGAAAAGAGAGAAACCAGTCGGTTGTCATGGACCATGGTTGAGCCCAAGATTCAGGCAGTCAGCTACAAAATCACTAAACTTCTGCCTGGCAATGAGTACATCTTCAGAGTCACTGCTGTGAACAAGTATGGTATTGGTGAGCCTTTGGAGTCCGAGCCTGTCATTGCTCGTAACCCTTTCACTACTCCCAGTTCCCCCTCCACCCCTGAAGCCAGTGCTATCACCAGGGACTCCATTGTGCTCACCTGGGAGAGGCCTGAGAATAATGGAGGATCAGAGATTGATGGATATGTCTTGGAGAAACGTGACAAGGAAGGTATCAGATGGACCAAGTGCAACAAGAAGAGGCTTAATGATCTCCGATTCAGATGTACTGGTCTCACTGAGGGACACTGTTATGAGTTCAGGGTCTCTGCAGAAAACGCTGCTGGTGTCGGCAAGCCCAGTGCTCCAACTGAGTACATTAAGGCCTGTGATGCCACATATTCACCTGGACCTCCCAACAACCCCAAAGTGACTGACCACTCGAGCACCACTGTCTCTCTGTCCTGGTCCAGACCTATCTATGATGGTGGAGCACCAATCAGTGGCTATGTTGTGGAAATGAAGGAAGCAGCAGACGAAGAATGGATGGTTTGCACGCCACCTACTAGTGTCCAGGCCACTAACTACACCGTCAAGAAACTGAGGGAGAATGCAGAGTACAACTTCCGTGTCTGCGCTGTCAACATCGAGGGAGTGGGAGAGCATGTGGACGTTCCTGGGTCTGTGGTTGCTGCTGAGAAACTGGAGGCTCCTGAAATTGAACTGGATGCAGACTTGAGGAAGATGGTTAACATCCGTGCAAGTGCCACATTGCGTCTGTTTGTCACCATAAGAGGAAAGCCTGAGCCTGAAGTCAAATGGTCCAAGGCTGACGGAACTCTGACTGAGCGTTCCCAGATTGAAGTGACCAGTTCCTACACAATGCTGGTTATTGACAATGTCGATAGATTTGACACTGGCAAGTATGTGCTTACCCTGGAGAACCTCAGTGGCTCCAAATCAGCCTTCATCAATGTTAGAGTACTGGACTCCCCCAGCGCGCCTACCAACCTAGAGGTGAAAGATATAAAGACAGATTCTGTCTCTCTCTCCTGGGAACCTCCTCTCATTGATGGTGGCGCTAAGATCTCACACTACATCGTGGAGAAGAGAGAGCAGAAGAGAATGGCGTTTACCAGTGTATGCAACAACTGCGTGAGGAACTCTTACATTATTTCCGACCTGCAGGTGGGAGAACTATACTATTTCCGTGTGCTGGCTGTGAACGAACTGGGCGTGGGACTTCCTGCCTCCACAGAATCTGTCAAGGTCTCTGAAGCTCCACTGCCTCCTGGTAAGATCATTCTCGTAGATGTGACTCGTCACAGTGTCAGCCTGTCCTGGGAGAAGCCCGATCATGATGGAGGCAGCAAGATCTCCCACTACATTGTGGAGATGCAGCCCAAGGGAGATGATAAATGGGCTGTTTGTAGTGAGATAAAAGCACTGGAGGCTACTGTTGATGGTCTTACAAGTGGTGAGGAATATTCATTCAGGGTGATCGCTGTCAATGACAAGGGCAAGAGCGATGCCAAGCCACTGGCAAGCCCTGTGGTGGTGAAGGACATCACTATTGAGCCCATTATCAACCTGCTGTTTAACACGTACAGTGTGAAGTCAGGAGATGACCTGAAAATTGACGTTCCTTTCAGAGGTAGACCTCAGCCGGAAGTGTTCTGGAAGAAAGATGGCCAGGTGTTGAAACAAACCACCAGGGTCAATGTTCTCACCTCTAAGACCTCATCCAAGATTGTTATCAAGGATGCAACCAAGGAGGATGTTGGAAAGTATGAGATCACCCTCACTAACTTGGTCGGCACCAAAACAGCTGAGATTTCTGTAGTAATCCTGGACAAACCAGGCCCGCCTAGCAATATAAAAGTAGATGAAGTGAGTGCAGACTTCATCTGTCTGTCTTGGGATCCTCCAACCTATGACGGTGGATGTCAGATCAACAACTATGTGGTACAAAAGAGAGACACGACTACAACTACATGGCAGATTGTCTCAGCCACAGTGGCCAGGACATCTATCAAGGTGTCTCGTCTCAACCAGGGCACTGAGTACCAGTTCCGCATAGCAGCTGAGAATCGCTATGGCAAGAGCCATGCTATTGATTCTACTCCCATCATTGCTCAGTATCCTTTCGAGCCTCCTGGCCCTCCTACTAACCTCCATGTTGCCCACGCTACCAAATATGGCATGCTGGCCATATGGGGCAAACCCGCCAGTGATGGTGGAAGCCCTGTTATTGGATACCATGTTGAATGTAAAGATCAGAGCAGCATTCTTTGGACCAAGGTCAACAGAGGCCTACTGGCTGAGAACCAGTTCAGGATGACAGGCATTGAAGAAGGCCTTCTGTACCAGTTCAGAATATATGCTGAGAACATTGCTGGCATTGGTCCATGCACTAAAGCAAGTGAGGCTGTGCCTGCCAGAGACCCGTGTGATCCTCCACGCAACCTCCAAGTCACCAACATCACTAGGACTTCTGTCTCACTTTTCTGGGAGAGACCAGAGTATGATGGTGGAGCCAAGGTCACTGGCTTCATTGTTGAACGTAGAGAGCTTCCCGATGGCCGCTGGCTGAAGTGTAACTTTAACAACCTGCAGGACACATACTATGATGTTACAGGTCTCATAGAGGATGTACAGTATGACTTCCATGTTGTAGCCAAGAATGCTGCCGAGCTGCTCAGTGCTCCCTCTGAGGGAACAGGGCCTATCACTGTCAAGGATGATGTGGACACACCCACTATTATTTTGGATGATAAATTAAGACAGCTGGTTGTGGTGAAAGCAGGAGAAATCATTAAAATTGATGCTGACATCACAGGCCGTCCCCTACCTGTTGTCTCCTGGTCAAAGGATGGAAAGGAGATCGAGGCCAAGGCTAGGTGTGAAATCACATCGACCAACTTCAAAACCACCCTTGTTGTTAGAGATGTCATTAGGAGAGACTCTGGCCAGTATGTCCTGACCCTTCAAAATGTTGCAGGAACAAGGGCTGTGGCTATTAACTGTAAGGTTCTGGACAGGCCCGGACCAGCTTCTGGACCACTGGCTGTGTCTGGCGTAATGGCAGAGAAATGCACCCTGACCTGGGGACCTCCTCAAGAGAATGGTGGTGCTGAGATCATGCACTATATTGTGGAGAAACGAGAAACCAGCCGTCTGGCTTGGACTCTGGTCTACGGCGACATGAAGGCCACCACCTGCAAAGTAACCAAGCTTCTCAAAGGAAATGAGTATATTTTCAGAGTTCGGGGCATCAACAAGTATGGAGATGGTGAGGCCCTTGAAAGTGAGCCTACTAAGGCCATGGATCCATTCACCGTCCCTGCTGCTCCTACAAACGTCCAAGTCACCGCTGTCACCGGTGAAGCTATGACTGTCTGCTGGGAAAGGCCAGTCTCTGATGGTGGCAGCAGCATATATGGCTACGTCATTGAGAAGAGAGAGAAGACAGGTCTTCGTTGGTGCCGCGTCAACAAGAAACCCGTGTATGACCTGAGAGTCAAGGCCTCACGTCTTCGTGAAGGCTGTGAATACGAGTACAGAGTATTTGCAGAAAATGCTGCTGGTCTCAGTGCTTCCAGCATCCCTTGCCCTCTTACCAAGGCAGAGGACCCACAGTTCTTACCTTCTCCTCCTGCTAAACCCAAGATCATTGATTCCACCAAGACCACGGCAACTCTGTCCTGGAACAAGCCGCTGTTTGATGGTGGAGCACCTGTAACTGGCTACAGGGTTGAATACAGGAAGACGTTTGATGATGAATGGAGTATTGGAGTACAAAACACCAAAAACACAGAGTTCACCATCGTGGGACTCACCCCTGGTGCTGAGTATGTGTTTGTTGTCAAGTCTATCAACAAGATAGGAGTCAGTGAGCCCAGTCCAGAGTCGGACAGACAGGTTGCCAAGGAGAGAGAGGAAGAGCCGATCTTTGACATCAGCAACGAGATGAGGAAAACTCTTATAGTGAAGGACGGTAGCTCCTTCACCATGACTGTGCCCTTCAGAGGCAAACCTGTTCCCAGCGTGATGTGGACCAAGGCCGACGTAGACCTGAGGGTCCGTGCTGTGATTGACACCACAGATTCCTTCTCCTCCATTACCTTGGAGAAAGCCACCCGAGACGACTCTGGCAAGTACACCATCAGCCTGTCCAACGTGGCTGGAACTTCCTCTCTGACACTCAACGTCAGAGTCCTGGACTCCCCTGGACCTCCCGCTCACGTGGAGATAAAAGATGTGACCAAAACCTCTGCAACCATCACTTGGGATACTCCTGAGAACGAGGGTGGTGGACCAGTGAAGAATTACCTGGTAGACATCCGTGAGGCCAGTAAGAAGGGCTGGACCAGGCTGACCAATAGCTGCCCCAGACTGACTTACAAGGTGTCAGACCTGCAGGAGGGTGAAGTGTACTACTTCAGAATTACTGGAGAGAATGAATATGGTGTTGGTGTTCCTGCTGAAACCAAGGAGGGAACCAAGATCACAGGTAACAATGAAGTATCCAAAACGCACAAAATAACCATCATCTGTTTTCGAAAATTATCATTGCTTGATAACCCTAACCCGAGCCTTGCTTATAGAACTGTATAAAAACTCAGTTGAAATTGTTTTGTCAATATTTACTGTAAAATAAACATCATGTTTTCCTATGTGAAATTAAACTATTCTTCTTCATGTCAAAGAAGCAGAATAGATAAGATAAATAAACTACCCTTAATTACTGTAAGGACATTTGACTTTTCCCCCTCCAGAAAAACCAAGCCCACCGCCTAAGCTGGGTGTCACTGATGTGTCCAAGGAGAGTGTGTCATTGGCTTGGGCCAAACCAGAGCAAGACGGAGGCAGTAGAATCACCAGCTACCTGGTGGAAGCTTTGGAGAAAGGCCAAGAGAAATGGGTCAAGTGTGGTGTTACTAAGTTCATCCATTTCACCGTGTCTGGTCTGAGGGAGAATGCCGAGTACTTCTTCAGAGTCCGAGCTGAGAATCACGCTGGGCTCAGCGATGTAAAGGAGATGGTCAACCCTGTGGCAGTCAAAGACCAGTTGGGTATGTTTCAAATGCAAGTTTAATTACTTACAGCTCAGTTACTGGAACAGCAGTATAATAGATCATTGTTAACAGTCATTGACAGCCTTTCAATTGAAAAATGCAATGTAATATTTGTCCATAGCATTTTCTGCGTATTTACACTTTAGCTGGTTTCTTTATCTAATCTGTCTTCAGAATCTCCTGAGATCAACATGAAGAGCTTCCCCCACAACACAGTGTACGTCAGAGCCGGCTCCAACCTTAAATGTGAAATCCCTCTGAGCGGCCGACCTCTGCCCAAGGTCACCTTGTCCAAGAACAATGTGCTGCTCAAGTCCACCATGAGGTTCAACTCCGAGGTCACCCCTGACAGCATTAAGATCACCCTGAGAGAGAGTATTGCTGGAGATTCCGGTCGCTATGACATCACATCCTCCAACTCCAGTGGAACTACTAAGTCTTTTGTGAACATCGTGGTTCTGGACCGTCCCAGCGCTCCGCTGGGACCTGTGGAGCTTTCTGACATCACTGAGGATAGCGTCAGCCTGAAATGGCTTCCACCGGCGTATGACGGCGGAAGCCCCATCACCAACTACATCATCCTAAAAAGAGAGACCACCACCGCTAACTGGATGGAGGTTTCCTCTGCCGTGGCCCGTTGCACCATGAAGATCATGAAGCTCACCACTGGTCTGGAGTACCAGTTCAGAATCAGAGCTGAGAATAGATATGGAATTAGCGAGCACCTGGATTCGCCACCTGTCACCGTCAGCCTGCCATACAGTAAGTCCAGCTATCATTTTATTCTCCATCCGACTCCTTCCCTTTACTCTCCATTCATCCTTCATAAAATATACTTCTGTTCTTGTTTTCTCTTCTTCTCCTGTGATGAATGTATACACAGCCCTAATTTATCCTTTTACCTCTCCAGCCATCCCTGATGCTCCATCAACCCCAGAGATTACTGCTGTCAGCAGGGAGAGCATCACTGTGGCATGGAAGGAGCCCAAGTCTGACGGCGGCAGCCACGTGTTTGGCTACCACCTCCTGCTGAAGGACAGGAACAGCATCTTATGGCAGAAGGTCAACAGGACTGTAATCCGTGCAACTCACTTCAAGGTCACCAACATTAACCCAGGACTCATTTACGAGTTCAAGGTGTTGGCTGAAAACGCTGCCGGCGTCGGTCCCATCAGCAAGATGTCTGACGCCGTTCTGGCCATCGATGCCTGCGGTGAGTTGACTAAACATCATTTGAATGGGGCAGAAATAGCTGTGGAAAGAGGGGCACCAATTTAAACAAAAACTGAAAAGGTTTCAAAATTGTTAGAGCTTAAAATTCCAGGCACTTGCGTGGATTTTTTGTTTTTAAAGGCCTTTATTTACATGGTTAAGAATGAAAATTCACCACTGCATATCAGCCTCCACCAAGGCGTAAAAATAAATATAAAAACACATATTATATTCAAATAGTGAATATAATAATAATTTTCTCCATTTCTAAATATTTCAACATCTGATCCTCCAGAGCCTCCCATCAACATCCGTATCAACGACATCACCAAGAACTCAATCAGCCTGGCCTGGCAGAAGCCCAACTACGATGGCGGCTCTAAGGTCACCGGCTACATCATAGAGAAGAGAGAGGGTGCTAACGGAAGGTGGACCAAGACCAACCTCACCAATGTCACAGATACACGGTACACCGTGAGCGGCCTGACCCAGGATGAAAGCTACGAGTTCCGAGTCATGGCCAAGAATGCCGTGGGCTCCATCAGCAACCCATCCGGTGTTGCTGGACCCGTCACATGTGTGGACACATATGGTGCGTAGAACTGCAGGATGACCATCCTTCAGCTGTCCATCACTTCTCTGTTGGATCTGTTCTTTTATTGTATTCTACACCCACTCCTACACACACCTCTAGGAAAGTCGCAATAATAGTAATTGTATCCAACAATTATCTGCTTGTTATAGATGATACCAATGATTAGCAATAATTCTACTATTTTAATTTGATGCCCAGTTGTTCATAATTGAATTTAAATAGATGTTCCAAAGAACCATCAGTCTTCCTGCCTGTTTATGTGCTGAATGCCTTTTTAAAGGTATATTCATAATGATTGTACTTCTAATTTTACTTACTACAACTGCTGTAATCATGACTTTGAATTCTGCATCAAAATAATACAAATAATCCATTAAAAGCAGCACACAAAGCTGCAACATCAAAATAAATATATGTTCCAATTTATCGGGGGATTACATATATCCATATAACCGATATCCAGACATATAGAGCACACAGTGTAAATGTTTTATGGGGGTGTTTGTTGCAGGCGCTCCAGAGATCGAACTGCCGCCCGAGTATCTGAACGAGGTGAAGTACAAGGCTGAATCTGCCGTGGAGCTCAGGTTCAATGTCACTGCCAAGCCCACTCCCACCATTGAATGGTCCAAGGATGGCAAAGCCCTGGAGCCCAGCGCCCAGCTCTCCTTCAAACACACCTTCGAGACCACAAGCCTATTCCTGAAAGACACCACGCGTTTGAACTCTGGAACCTACGAGGTCAAAGTCAAGAACTCCCTTGGATCAGCCTTTGCCACTGTCAGGCTACTCATTCAAGGTATTAAAATGCTGTTTTATTGTGATAGAAACCAGCTGGAAACCTGAAGTCAGCTTCCTTGAAATTTGACCAAATCAAGGAACCTAACTACAATGTATCCTGAGTTCCTGTTTTCTATTTGCTACCTACCTAGGAAGCATTTTATTACTTAGCCTTTTGAAGTATCCTTTCTACCCAGCTGGTCCTTGTAACTGAGGCAAAGCTTGTATAGATCCTTACCTGTCACTGTGTCCTGTCCTCCAGACAAGCCCGGCCCTCCTGCTGGAGAGATACAGCTCAAGAAGGTGACAGCCGACAACATCACCATCATGTGGGCTCCTCCAGCCGACGAGGGCGGTGCCATGGTCACACACTACATTGTGGAGAAGAGGGAGACCAGCAGGATCATGTGGTCTATCGTCTCAGAGAAGCTGATGGACTGCATCATCAATGTTCCCAGACTCATCCAGGGCAACGAGTACATATTCAGGGTCCGAGGAGTCAACAAGTATGGTGTCGGAGATCCTCTGGAGTCTGAACCCGTTGTCGCCAGGAACGCTTTTGGTACGTCAGCATTTCAGTTTGAATATTAATACCAAAACACGGAGTGAGATGAGAGTCTGAACCTCCCTTATGTTCAGTGTCACTGCGTCCAGACCAACCATCGTGTTGGTTTTAGATCAGTGGAAACTCAGTTCCTGCAGCGGAAAGAATCCTAACGCAGTGGTTGATGATGTCTGTTTTTAACATCCTCACTTAATGCTGCTGTACTATTTTGTTCATCCCAGTTACTCCCAGTGAGCCGTCCAAGCCCAAGGTCAGCATGATCACCAAGTCGACCATGACGGTCATCTGGGAGAGGCCAGCTCTGGATGGGGGAAGTGACATCGACGGTTACTACCTGGAGAAGAGGGAGAAGAAGAGCCTGCAGTGGTTTAAGGTCTGAGCTGTTACATTTACTTTTACATTACATGACATTTACATTTTATTTATTTTTATTTTACATTTAATTGAAATGTCATTTACATGACATGATGTATCAGAGTGCCTTCCACTCAGTGTTTGCTGTGTTTGACTTCAGGTGGTGAAGGGAACAATCAGAGACACCAGGCAGAAAGTCAGCAGCCTGGTGGAGAACAACGAGTATCAGTACAGAGTGTGCGCTGTCAACAAGGCAGGAGCAGGGAACTACTCTGAGCCATCTGAGCTGTACAAGGCCTATGACCCCATCGGTACGGTCCCGCTCTGCAGGAAGACTTTTACATAGCTCTATGTGATGACTTGTGTGCTAAAATATTTACTTCCAATCGCTTGAAGTACTGAATCGGGCCAAAGTTATGCTGTTCAGTTTCGACTGCGGGTTCATGTTGTGTGCCTCCAGGTGATATTGTGGTTGTTTCTCCTCTGCAGACCTCCCTGGCGAGCCCTCCAAGCTGAGGGTAGTGGACTCCACCAAAACCTCCATCACCCTGGGCTGGGAGAGGCCCGTGTACGACGGAGGCAGTGAAATCACACACTACGTGGTGGAACAGATGAACACAGAGGAGAGGGAATGGGTGACCATCAGCTCCAAGGGGGAGGTCAGGACCTGCGAGTATGTGGTGTCTCACCTCAAACCTGGAACATACTACTTCTTCAAAGTCTCTGCTGTCAACTGCAAGGGCAAAGGAGAGGACATCAAGATGTATTCACCTGTGCAGGCCAAGGACATCCTGGGTTCGTACTCATACAGACACAAGATAGATTTATTTCAATCTAGGTTTTCAGAAGGTGCCAAATACAGTTTGAGATGTTTAAATGTAAGCATACATGTTTTTGATACATCTTTATAATCAATATTAGGAAATGAAACCAAGATAATTTCTATACAATGATTGCAAACGGTAAATTATGTTATGTCGTTATTATACATCTTCCAAACAGCTGTTGTTCAGAACTAGAACTACATCTCTCTCTCTTCAATAAGAATACACTCCCCACCAGAGAGACAAGGTCTCATCATCTCCTATCAGCTCCCGCTGATAGGAGATGATAGAGCTGGAAACACTGCCACTTTATTCTACAGAGGGCACTAATCTCATCAGAAAAACATGTCTGGAAAAACTGTTAAATTACATAGAGGAATTTGTCTTGTGGTATGCTATCATTGTCAATCTGACTGTTTTTGCTCATGTCAAACAGAGGAGGCAGATCTGGACCTGGATGTTGTCATGACTACCCAGTACATCGCCAGGGCTGGCCGGGACGTGGAGGTCT
This sequence comes from Cyttopsis rosea, assembly GCA_900302355.1. NCBI lineage: Eukaryota > Metazoa > Chordata > Actinopteri > Zeiformes > Parazenidae > Cyttopsis > Cyttopsis rosea. Next base: position 9,887 of record OMKR01045982.1, on the reverse strand, counting down.
TCATCCCGCTAAAGGGCCGGCCCGCACCCAATGTTACCTGGCGACGTGATGACCGCAACATGGCCGGTGACAACCGCTATACCATCAACAGCAGTGAGCGTGCCACCACGCTTATAATCCCCAAGGTGACCCGTGATGACTGCGGCAAGTACCTGCTGGAGATCGAGAACGGCGTAGGAGAGTCGAAGATTATCACAGTGTCGCTGAAGGTCCTGGACAGTCCGTCCACCTGCCAGAAGCTGATGATCAAGAATGTGACCAGAGGAAAGCTAACTCTGAGCTGGGAGGCTCCGCTCGTTGATGGCGGCTCCCCCGTTACAAACTACATCGTGGAGAAGAAGGCTTCCACCATGAAGGCCTACCAGGTGATCACTGCTGAGTGCCCCAACACCTCCTACAAGGTGGTGAGTGGCCTCGAAGAGGATGTGGCCTACTTCTTCAGGGTGTCGGCTGAGAATGAACATGGTGTCGGCGACACATGTGAGACCAGCGAGCCCGTCAGAGCTACGGAAACACCTGGAGCCGTCAAAGACCTGGTGATGTTGGATTCCACCAAAAACTCTGTCACCCTGCAGTGGAGCAGGCCCGACCATGATGGCGGTAGCCACATCAGCGACTACATAATCGAGAAGAGAAGCAAGGAGGATCCCACCTGGGCTCTGGGGGCATCATGCAAGCGCTGCAGCTGTGAGGTCACAGGGCTGAAACAGAATGCCATCATGGACTTCAGGGTGTTCGCCAAGAACGAGAAGGGCAACAGCGACTTCTCCCAGATCGGACCCATCACTGTCATGGACTTCATCATCCCACCGGAGGCAAACCTCATCGACTTCCCCAATGGAGAGTTGGCTGTTCGCATTGGACAGAACATCCACATCGAGCTTCCCTTCAAGGGAAAACCCAAACCTATTATCAGCTGGCTGAAAGACAACGTGCCTCTGAAGGAAAGTGAGAAGGTTCGCTTTAGGACCACCGACAACAAGACCTCAGTCACAGTCAGAGGAGCAAAGAAAGAGCATGCAGGCCAGTACACATTGGTGCTGGACAACAGAGCAGTTAAGAACTACTTTGACATTAATGTGATCACACTGGGACCTCCCTCTGTGCCCGTTGGTCCCATACGCTTTGATGAGATCAAGGCCCAGAGCATCATCATCTCCTGGGACCCACCAAAGGAGGATGGGGGCGGTGAGATCACCTGCTATAGCGTGGAGAAGCGTGAGACCTCCCATGCCAACTGGAAGATGGTCTGCTCCAGTGTGGTCAGGACATCCTTCAAGATTCCCAACCTGGTGAAGGGCACCGAGTACCAATTCAAAGTCCGAGCAGAGAACAAATACGGAGTCAGCGAACCCCTGAGCTCCTCTGAGGCCAAAGCCCAGCACCAGTACAAACCTCCCGGACCTCCAGGCAAGCCTGTGGCCTACAACATCACCAGTGATGGCATGACCGTTCAGTGGGAGGCGCCTGGTTTCGATGGCGGCTCCCCGATCCTGGGATACCATGTGGAGAAGAAGGACAGGAACAGTCTGCTGTGGCAGAAGGTCAACTCCACCATCATCTCCAACAGAGACTACAGAATCATCGGTCTGATGGAGGGTCTGGAGTATTCCTTCAGAGTCTACGCTGAAAACAATGCCGGCCTCAGCCCTGTTAGTGAACAGAGCAAACATGCTCTCGCTATCTCCCCCGTTGGTGAGTTAATTTGTTGCATGCCAAATCAGAATGTTTTACTGACTTAAGGCAGCACATAGAGGAATACATATCTTGTCATGTCGACTTCAAATATTCATGACACATTCATCACACATTCATTCAACATACTGTTGAAAATAATTACACTGGAATATTCCACAATATATGCATATATGCATACTAAAACTATTTTTTTTTTACGCTGTCATAGAAGTGTTAATTTAGTTCTATATTGCAGCATAGAGGTGATAGTTGGTGGTGGTGTTGTACTGAGCTGCATTATATTCTAATGTAAGGTGTTTCTAATATTCTGCCCCCCTCATGTATGTGGGGGGCATGTAATAGGGAGGACACACCTCTCAATAAAATGTAGTTCAGTACAGCACATTTAACTATGACCTCAGTCATAAACATAGAATTGAATTTACATATTTCCGACTCTATGTCAACAAAAACGGAACATTATAAACTTCATAAAAGTAGAATTCATGGCAGAGCTGATGTATTGGATTTTGTTAAATGCAGCGGATAAATTACTTTGTTAAATGTTGTTGCTGTGCCTTAGATCCCCCTGGAACTCCAAACTGCATCGATGTGACCAGACACTCAGTCACGCTGCAGTGGGACATCCCCAAGAGGGACGGCGGCAGCAAGATCGTGGCCTACAGCGTGGAGCGCCGGCAGGGCCGAGGGAAGTGGCTTCGCTGCAACTTCACTGACATCAGCGAGACCCAGTTCACCGTCAGCGGCCTGTCTGCTGGAGATCGCTTTGAGTTCAGGGTGATTGCCAGGAATGCAGTGGGAACCCTCAGCCCACCTTCCAACTCCTCCGGATACATCATGACCAAGGATGAGAGCAGTACGTGCATTTCAAGTCTTCCTGAAAACAATATGATTTGGTCATATGACATATTCTTGCAATAATTCAAGCTGTTAGATCAGTAGTTCTCAACGTGGGGTCCGGGGCCCCCCAGGGCTAAACTTCACTGTCATTTCATTGCATTCATTTCAAGACATCAGCATCGTTACTGAAGGTCCAATAAGGACTGTTTGGATTCTAGTTTCACTGTTATTTCCCAAACTAGAGCAGAGACACTGAATCAGATGTAATAAAAAATCTGCTCAGATTGGATCGATCAAATGGGTTCCTGGTGACCCACTGAGGACAAAACTGAGGGTCTTTTATCTGAAAAAGGTTGAGAACCACTGTGTTGCATATGTTCAAGTTTCCCTTTTTCCCCGGAGAAATAATTCAGCTTGTGTTTTCGAGCAGTCTGTTGGTCCAGTGAGTTTCTCCCAAAATACCTCCTGTGTGACATTGACAATTTGGAACATTATTGATAACCTGATAAATCAGAATAACTCATAATGCGCTGACTGGTTTTATAGCTTTATACATCCAGCTATATTTCCATGTTGGCTGTGGAACAGACACATGACCAGCTTGTGTGTGTTTGTGTGTGTGTGTGTCCAGTCTCTCCGGACATCGAATGGTCCAAGGACCAGGCTCTGACCCTCCGAGCCGGGGAGAACATCAGGCTGGGCTGCAGCATCATGGGCAGGCCTGTCCCGCAGGTCGTCTGGTTCAAGGACGGCAAGGAGATCGACAAGAGGACCACCATCGACATCGAGATCACCACCAACATCGGCATGAGCGGCTTGTTTGTCCGCGACGCCGACAGAGACCACCGTGGCATCTACACGGTGGAGGCCAAGAACAACTCGGGAACCAAGAGAGCCGAGGTCAACGTCAGGGTCCAAGGTGGGGGGATGCTCCGTGTTTACATTCAACAAGTGTGGGTTGTGTTGTGGACAGGAAGTTTGTCAGTCCAGCTCAAAAACTATAAGAACAACCCCTGTGTGCTCTCCATGGCCTATCATGTTAAATCTCTTAATTTATTTACAGTTTCGGGCTTATGGAGAAGATGGTTTGAAAAAAACAACAACCAGTTTTAAGATCATGCGTAAAAAATGCCATTTTCTTGACATGGGTGCTGGTGACGTCACGCAGGGTAAACACTCTGCTGCAGCGCAGTAGCAGGGCGCTAGTCAGCTGGCCAGTTAGTTTCAGAGGTGCAGGATTTATTATTTACAAGTAAAGAATATTTATACAGAAAAAAGCTCTGTCCTGTCTACCGTACGTGACATTACGTTCAAGTTCGCGGGCGATTTTTGGTGTGCGTGGCTCATTGCATTACAAAAATGAGCAGAAATACAGCTGTAATTCTAAGTAAAACAAATTGCTCCATCATTGTCATCACATCACATATTGTCATTGTCATTATTATTTGGAATCTTCCTGCCCCAGTACGAGCAGCAAGCCCAGACCGACCTCTCTCCCCGTTTCCCTCCAGACACTCCAGGGCCCGTCGAAGGACCGATCAGGTTCACGGGCATCACAGCCGAGAAGTGCACGGTATGGTGGAACCCTCCGGAGAACGACGGCTGCTCGGCTATCACGCACTACGTGGTAGAGAAGAGGGAGACGTCCAGGATTTCTTGGGCCATGGTCACCTCCAAGTGCGAGGCATGCTCCTTCAATGCTGCCAACCTCATCAAGGGAAACGAGTACCAGTTCAGGATCTCTGCCGTCAACAAGTTTGGCGTGGGCAAACCTCTGGACTCCGATGCTATTGTGGCTCAGATGCAATACAGTGAGTTAGACATGAGTAAAGGAAAAGTACCTGGAGACAACTCACACTTTTCAAACTTCTTTAAGTTAAATCTTTCATATTGGTATTGATATTCCTCATAAAACAAATACTCATTGTATTCGCAATCTATTATGTCTCTAATCATTAAAATGTCCGTCTATTGGCTCTGTCTGTCTCTCTGGACACAGACTACTTCCTGTTAGTAATTAGATGGAGGAGAGACCTGAAGGTTCTGGAACAAAGAAGCTCCATTCTTTGTATGAAAGATCATCAGACAGATGCAGTTCTAAAACTAGAATCAATACTGGGCTAGTTTCAACAAGATGGCATTTGTTTTCATAATGGACTAGAGCTCCCTCTAGTCGTCCAAAACTACACATTGAAACTATACTATACAATAACAATAAACATTTAGATACATATCCAAAAGGTGAGTGTTGGTGTCATGGCTGTGGTTTAAAAGGGAAGCTAACCCCACCCTTCGCTCTCCAGCTGTGCCTGATGCTCCTGGCACTCCAGACGCAACCCATGTGACCGGCAACAGCATCACCATATGCTGGACCAGACCAAGGACAGATGGAGGAAATGAGCTCAAACACTACATCCTGGAGAGGAGGGAGAAGAAGAGTCTGCGCTGGGTGAAGGTCTCCTCCAAGCGACCAATCACAGAGCTCCGACACAGAGTCACTAACCTCACCGAGGGCAACGAGTACGAGTTCCGCATCATGGCGGAGAACGGAGCCGGTATTGGTCCCGCTAGCAGCACCTCCAGGCTCTTCAAATGCAGAGAGCCGACCAGCTCTCCCAGTGCCCCCACTCTGGTCAAGGTGGGTCATCTATCTATCAATCTATCTATCTTTTAAATGACCAAATAAACTATGATTTGCTATTGAGAAACGTGTCAAATAATACCTTTGTCGATCCCTTGTTTAGGTGGCTGACTCTACCAAGTCCTCTGTCACTCTGGAATGGACCAAGCCGGTGTTTGACGGCGGACTGGAGATCATCGGCTACAACATTGACATGTGTAAGGCCAGTCTGGAAGAGTGGCACAGAGTCAACAGCCAGATCTGCATCCACACCAGGTACACGGCTAAAGGCCTGGTGGCAGGAGAACTCTACAAGTTCAGGGTCTGCGCCGTTAACGGCTCTGGAGAGGGAGAATCGTCTGTGATTCCTAATGCTGTCCAGGCTCTGGACAGACTGACATCTCCTGAGATCGACATCGACGCCAGCTTCAAACAGACGCACATTGTGAAGAACAGCGGCACAGTCACTCTCCATATCGCCTTCCGAGGTAAACCAGCTCCTCTGGCCACCTGGTCTAAGGCAGACGGGGAACTTCCTGTCATGGCTGACATCAACACCACGGAGTCCTTCTCCACATTGACCATCGAGGGCTGCACCAGATACGAGGCCGGGAAGTACACCCTGTCCCTGGAGAACAACAGTGGACGCAAGTCCATCACCTTCACCGTCAAAGTGCTGGACACTCCTGGACCTCCAGGGGCCATTAGCTTCAAAGATGTTACCCGTGGAGCGCTGACCATGATGTGGGATGCCCCGACCAACGATGGAGGAGCTCGCATCCACCACTACAAGGTGGATAAGCGTGAGGCCAGCCGCTTGGCCTGGCAGGAAGTCAGCTCCAAGTCCTCTCGCCAGATGATCAGAGTTACAGGTCTCGATATCGGCATACCATATATCTTCAGGGTCATCGCCGTGAACCAGTATGGAGAGGGAGAGCCTCATGAAATGACCGAGCCTGTGGTGGCCACAGAGGAGCCAGCACCACCCAAGAGGCTAGATGTTGTTGATACCACCAACTCCAGCGCCTCCCTGGTGTGGCTGAAGCCTGAGCACGACGGAGGAAGCCACATTAGAGGCTACATAGTGGAGTGTAGGGTCAAGGGCAGCGGCCGCTGGATTGTGAGCGGAGAGACAAAGTCCCTGAAGATGCAGGTGGAAGGTCTGATCGAGAACACAGAGTACGACTTCAGAGTTAAAGCCAAGAACGACGCAGGAGTCAGCGAGCCTCAGGCAACATTCGGCTCCGTGGTGATCAAGGAGCCTCGCATTGAGCCAACGGCCGACCTCAGTAGCATCACCAACCAACTCATCACCTGCAAGACCTCCAACACCTTCACCATTGATATCCCCATCAGTGGCAGACCCGCCCCCAAGGTCACCTGGAAGCTGGAGGAGATGAAACTGAAGGAGACTGACAGAGTGTCCATCAGAACCTCTAAGGAGAGAAGCACGCTGGTGGTGAAAGACAGCAAGAGAGGTGACAGCGGCAAGTACTTCCTGATCCTGGACAACGCTGCCGGGGTTAAGACCTTCACGGTGAGCGTGGTGGTGGTAGGCAGACCCAGTCCACCCACAGGCCCTGTGGAAATAACCGGGGTGTCCTCAGAGTCCTGCACTCTGTCCTGGTCCGAGCCCACGGATGATGGCGGCACCGACATCAGCAACTACATTGTGGAAAAACGCGAGTCCAGCTCGGCGTCCTGGCAAGTGGTCAACTCCAGCGTGAAGAGGACTACCATCAAGGTGACGCACCTGACCAAGTACATGGAGTACACCTTCAGGGTGTGTGCAGAGAACAAGTTCGGTGTCAGCAAGTCCGTCGAGTCCGCGGCCGTGGTCATCGAACATCCATTCGGTGAGATGAGTCAGATGCCAAATGCATTGGAGAAAAATATATTTGTAAAAAACATGATTGTATTTGCTTGTTAATCAATCAATCAATCAATTAATCAATTAATCATAGATATATTGAATTTTGTTTATGTTTTTATCCCACTAACAGCTGGTGTCCTGTAGATTTGACTCTTTGATTCTTTCCTCCCCCAGTCGCTCCTAGTCCTCCCACTCGTCCAGACGTGGTTTCTGTGTCGGCAAACGGCATCAGCATCAAGTGGGACCTCCCCTACGCCGATGGCGGCAGTGCCGTGACAGGCTACTGGATCGAGAAGAAGGAGAGGAACACGATCCTGTGGGTCCGGGAGAACAAGCTGCCCTGCCTGGAGTGTCACTACAAGGTGTCCAGCCTGATTGAAGGCCTGGAGTACCAGTTCCGGGTCTATGCCATGAACATCGCTGGCCTCAGTAAAGCCAGCGAGCCCTCCAGACCGGTTCTGGCTCTGAACCCTGTCGGTGAGTTCTGCCAAGGGCTTCTTGGCTTTTGGTGACAGGAAAAGATGGCGGTCAGAGTTTTTACATGAATCATTGCTGAAAATGCAAAGTTAGCCAATATTGAGCGCTAAGTATATATTCCATCTGTTGTTGTCCCAGTGTAGCCAGGACATAAGGTGCTCATTGGAACACTCTGCTGTATTTATTTTAATTTAACTTACACTGGGAAGGAGATGCAGTGTGGAATCACACTGCTGCTGGTTTTACAAGAATCACATAGAAGATAATTGTCACATCATCAGCCAGTCAGTGTTTCCCAGCTCCCCCTCAGACTAGCACCTGAAACTGAGAAGCAGTGATTTAGCCAAAGGAGTCTGTGCAGGGATTTAAAAATGAACACAGAAATCAAATTGTGGTCCTTGAGTGTATTGGTCTTTGTGCAGATCCACCTGGGAAGCCGGAGGTGACAGACATCAGCCGCTGCTCGGTGTCTCTATCCTGGTCGGTGCCGCTTAATGACGGAGGCAGCAAGATCGTGGGCTACGTGGTGGAGAGGAAAGTCTACAGCACCGACGAGTGGGACGACAACCGCTGGCTGAAGTGTAACTACACGACCATCACCGAGACCTGGTTCACTGTGGCCAACCTGGATGAGGGCCAGACCTTTGAGTACAGAGTCCTCGCCAAGAACGCTGCCGGGGTGCACAGCGCCCCCTCCGAGTCCACCGGACCGGTCACATGCAGAGACGAATTCTGTAAGTCTCCGTGACTATGGAACAGTGCAACTGTGTGTAGTAAAATTTTTCATTTGGTCTGATTTATCCTCCTCCCCCTGCAGCACCTCCCAAAGCCGAGCTGGACAGAAACCTGGTGGGAGAGACCGTCACCGTCTGGGCCGGGTCCGACTTGGTCCTGGACGGCGCCGTGGGAGGAAAGCCAGAACCCAAAGTGTTCTGGTCCAAGGGAGATAAGGTTCTGGAGCTGGGAGAGAAGTACTCTCTGACCTACACCTCCACCAGAGCCATGGCCATCATCAAGAACTGCGACAGATACGACACCGGCAGGTACATCCTGACTGTCAAGAACGCCAGCGGAACCAAGACCGCCGCCGTCAGCGTCAAAGTGCTGGGTAAGAAGGCAGAACTTGGCAGCACCGTATTTCCACTGCTGATCCCTGATCTGATCCGGTACTGTCCAGTAACTGTGGCAGTTCACTGTAAGAAATAATATCTAATAATTATAATAATTATAAAATGTTTAATATCTGAATGTTTTGTGATTTGGACTCGGCGGAGCCAAAGGATGTATGTCAACAGGAGACTCCCTGGGCTCACTGTGTGTGTGTGTGTGTGTGTGTGTGTGTGTGTGTGTGTGTGTGTGTGTGTGTGTGTGGGTGTGTGTGGGTGTGTGTGGGTGTGTGTGTGTGTGTGCGTGCCTCTGTGTGCGACAGACACCCCCGGAGCCCCGGCCGATCAGATTGTGATCAGCAGGGTGACAGAGGAGAAGTGCACCGTCTCCTGGAAGATTCCACTGGAGGACGGCGGCGACACGGCGACGCACTACATCGTGGAGCGCCGCGAGACCAGCCGCCTCAACTGGGTCATCATGGAGACGGAGTGTAAGACGCTGTCCTGCGTCAGCTCCCGACTCATCAAGAACAACGAGTACGTCTTCCGGGTCCGAGGGGTCAACAAGTACGGAGTCGGAGTTCCCCGCGAGTCGGATCCTGTCATCGCCAGGAACGCTTACAGTATGTTGCGGTCTCAGCCATTTTACTTAGTGTTCCAGCAGGCGTAAGGGTGGTTGCACTGGGTGGCGCTCACGGTGTTAACCGGTGTTTCTGTGTCTCAGCCGTCCCGTCGCCGCCTGGAACTCCGGAGGCGACGGCCGTGGCCAAGGAGCACGTCATCATCGAATGGATGAAACCGGAGAGCGACGGAGGAAGCGAGATCAAGAACTACATCGTGGACAAACGGGAGAAGAGCAGCACCAGGTCCGAAGGGGGTACCGACTCACTTCCTGTTGTTTGTTCGCTGTTGTCTGCGATTCACATCGCTCATCCTTTCGGTCCCGCCCGCCCCCCTCCCTCTCCAGGTGGACCAGGGTGAATAAGACCTACACCATCTACGACACCCGTCTGAAGGTTTCTGGTCTCCTGGAAGGAAGCGATTACCAGTTCAGAGTCACAGCGGAGAACGCGGCAGGAAGCAGCCAGCCCAGCGACGCCACGCCCTACATCCTGTGCAAGGACCCCACCTGTAAGACCATCTATCTATCTATCTATCTATCTATCTATATAATAATAATAATTATTATTATTTGTACCATTGTAGTAGCTCTTTGGATCTTTGTCTTTGAGTCTTTGTGTTGCCCCGCCCCCAGACACACCAGCCCCGCCCT